>CAKAOI010049107.1:0-20320 GCA_916701655.1 Sebastiscus albofasciatus
TATATATATATATATATATATATATATAAATAAACGATCACTGAGAATTCGTAGAACTAGCTACATATTTGACTCGCATTTAATGTCTATACTGGCTGGTTACAGCTTGTGTTTCACTCGCTTGAATAGAAGCATCATTGTCGCCGGCCGTAATTGAAAGCAGCAACTCTAAAACCATTGTTTCGATAATCCTTTCCAAGTAATGTCATTGGCGCAAACCATACCCAGCCTTTCTGCTGATTTCAAACAAATCAGCAATGTAAATCACATCACTCTGTGAGGATTTATCCCTACCAGACATGTGTTTACAATAGCAAATGTTAACGCTTTCATGAGCTCTGTATAGCAATAACAGACATCGAAGCTGCAGGCGTGACTGTGCCAAGAATGCATTTGCCACCAGGAGTGATACCGAATGTGTGAGGCACGCGGTTTATGCCCTGAATCCTCCGTCTTTGTCGCCGTTTGCAGTGACGGTGCAGAGAATAAGGGTTTGGCAGTTTCCTCAAATAGAGCTCACAGCTGCATAGCTTTACTTGAGCTTCCCTTTGAAGAGTGAAAGGTGATACTGTTGGTGTGAAGGAGCTACAGCGGGCTTCTCTCTCCTGTCCTCTGCCCTGTAGCGGAGGATTATAAGTGTTCAGTTTGGGTTAGTGTGTACAGTAGATCAGCTGCATGATGAGGATCTTCCCTTCACCTGCTCCTTGTGATCTACTGCTTTGCTCTTAATCTCCTAATCCCTGGCAGCACAGCAAGGGGCTCTGTCTGCCTCGCCCCACTGCTGCCTCCAATTTGTTTACCTGCTCAGCTCTTATTAAAAGTTTAAATGAGATTTACATGGGGGCGTGCTTCTGTTGGCTGAGGATTCCTCAAGGTTTCCAGTCCCAAAGGAAGTGAGCTGAAATGTATGCTTCAAATTAAATCCACTATATGTGTGTGTGCTTGTTGTTTATCCTTGCAAAGACCATGCAAGATGATAAATATGGAGAATAGAGCGCTCTTCTTTCTCTCTCTCTGGGAACCACAAACTAATTGCATTTCAAATAATTGTATGGCCCCTTTTTTCCCGATGCCAAAGAATGTCATGAAACCCAGAGGAATGCTGTATAGAATCCAATTCATTATTAAAAAGAAAAAAAAGGAGGAAGATGACCGGGGCGGGCGGGCAGAGTGGGTGTTAACTGTTAGTCGATAGACCAGGGCAGATGTCTCTGTTCCTGGTTAATAAGGCTCAATGAGGTGGAGAGCATACAAGGACAGGGACTTGGTGATTAGCCAGCAAACTGCCTTATGCACCGAGCTCGGTCTTGTCCTGCCAATGCACAGACATGCCTCGCTTTTTGAATCACACACTTGCTCCGGTGGAATTCTAGAGATTACAATAACAAGATGATCTGATGAAGTAAATGTTTCACATAAAGGACAGGGTCTCTGTTGTACTCCCGTGTTCACAACGTTTGGTGTCATTTTCACTGTACAGGCGTAGTAGTTTTAAGCCCAACCATGTTGTTTTTCCCTAAATCTAACTAAGTGGTTTTATTCACTAAACCTAAGCAAGTGTTTTTGTTTAATTCCTAACAGTACGCACGTGTTTACTGCGACTGAAAAGTGATGTGAAAGGGTCTGACAGAGCGTCAGTATGTGACGAGTTGGGATGCGAAAATGTTGCTGGTCTCCCCTCATTTCCTGTCACTGAAAAACAAATCTAAAAAAGGAATAAAGAATGCCCCAAAAAGTATTTTACTATTCTACTATATCAGTATGTACTGTACATTCAGATATAAAATTGCACATTCCACTAGAAAGTAATTATTATGAGTATTAATATTGCCCACTCCCATTGATACAGTAGTAGCCATCTGAAATTGCTGGCTGGTCCGTGATAAGGCCATGACGTGATCCTGTACCAGTTTGTCATGTATGGTTGTTTATCTTTGTTTTCTTATGCTCTTTGTTGTTAAAAGTTCTCGATACGGAATTCAGAGCATAACTGTTGCCTCCACATAGCTCTCAACACAGCTGAGCCAGTGGCTCGCAGCTAACAGTGCTAACAGTGAAAACAACGGCAACACTGATGACAGAGCTAACAGTGTTTACCTGATGGGGGAACTGGGGAGTGGGTGCTATGCTTTCGCGATGACGCCGTTTGTCGGGATGGCGTTATCAGCTGTAACCGCCGTATGAGAGTAGCGCAGAGCGGCAGACGTGAGTTAGCCAGTGGGGCACGCTCACATGCACGAAAGTGCACTAAAAGGCGCACACGGCTACCTGGCTATGTCAACACGTGGGAGAGTGAATTCATTCTCTGCACAGATAGACATTATTCCACTATATCTTTACATAGCACATAGTCGTTTGTTGCTATATTAATGCTCTGCATATTGAATTTAGCACCTTTTTAAATGACACCTTGTTCAATTGTCTTTTTCTTGAAATTGAGCTACAATTGAAGTGAATGAGAAACAGCGCAAATATTCACAGCACAGAAGCGTAAAAGTGCACCCTGACTCCATCATGTGCAGTCTGTTTTTCCCACGATACTGTCACAGTAGATTACACATAAATAAGCTTGCAGTCCTGTGATCCAGTCAAAACACTGTAAAGTGATGTAGTCCCGATGTATGTCTTCCCATCCCTCACTGTCCTCGTGTGATATGGTGTAGCCTGATGTTGTTGTTCCTTTTACCCATGAGCTCACTGTCTGTGGGCAGCCCGTCTGGTTAATAGGCATGTCTGTGGCATGACTCATCCTGTTATCCAGTAGAGGAGAGACACTGCAGGATTCTTCAGTGTTGTCCACTCAGCAGTCCTTCACTTTTGACTTCTCTCTGACTATCTCAGTGTTTCACCTCCTTGGTTATTACGTGAGTGGGACGACATTCTTTCACGGTTACATGGTTATAAAGGTATTGCAATTTTTTTCTTGACAGCATCTTCTCTTTCTAATGAGTCATGTAGAGGCAGTATGACCCAGCCACCTGGCAGTAGCTTTCATTTTCACACTAGTTTGTATATAAAATAACGCATATTTAATATTGAATGGCGTTCAGAAGGTCTTTTAAAAGTGAATTTGCCAATTGTGCATGCACACACTGTATGCTAGTCATTCGTTAGTGTCTGTCTAGTCAGCCCAGCCTCCCAGTAGCAGCTCTGGGGGTCAGAGGTCAGTTTAAACACAGTCAGGCTGTGATGGATTCCAGTACGTGACAGATGCCGGTATGTGGTGGGTGGGGGTCAAAAGGGTAAGGGTCTGCTATAAAAGCTTTGCTTGGGAATCTTGTGCTGCAACAGTGTGCTGCGTGATAGATTGTGAAGGACAACAGCTGGAACAAATGCTAACATTCAGCCACCCAGTACTAACCAGGTGAAGAGGATGGAGGTGGAGAATGCTATCTGAGCAAAATAGGTCTTATTCACAGCAGCCATTTTTTGGCATGTCATAGCAGGAAAAGCACAGGTGCAATGGAATGGCTTATTGAGACACCTAAAATAGACCAGAGCCATCATTAATTATCTTAGTTACAAGTCATGCTGTAAAAATGGTGCTTGTGGTTTCTGCTTTTTTTTGGTTTTGTAAATACTCAACATTATTATCTCCGCCAGAAGATTATGTACACTGCATGTGTGTGTGCATCTCTGTGTCTGTCTGTCCACGGCTAATCTCGCATACTGATGGACCCATCAGCTTAATATTATGAGTCACAAAGCTATGCGTTGCGCTGCCCTCCATTCAAATTAGTTTTGTAGTTAGTTATTTTGAGGCTGTGTATAGTGACGCAGCGAAAAAACTGTTGTCAACTATTCAATTAATCACTAATTATTTTGATAATCGATTAATCGGTTTGAGTGATCTTTTTAAGAAAAATAAAGTCAAAATTCTCTGATTCCAGCTTCTTAAATGTGAATATTTTCTGGTTGCTTTACTCCTCTATGACAGTAAACTGAATATCTTTGAGTTGTGGACAAAACAAGACATTTGAGGACGTCATCTTGGGCTTTGGGAAACACTGATCGACATTTTTTTGTTTATCATTTTCTGACATTTTATAGACCAAACAACTAACTGATTAATCATGAAAATATTCGACAGATTAATCGACAATGAAAATGAACGTTAGTTGCAGCCCTATTCAAATTATTGTTTAGTTTAGCCCTACTGGCTACTATTAAAGACTCTCAGCACTAAGATCCTGTTGTACAACTTGCACTTTGACTCATGTGTCCTTGTTTGAGGAGTTTTGTTGTGAGAACCTGGTTTTGCTGTGTAACCGACATGTGGTGTAGTGACAGTGCAGCCCAGCCCCAGTCAGTGAGCAAACCACTGGCATTCTGCGGTGCTACTTAAGTGTAAGGTATCGGCTCAGTTAAGCTGAGGTTAAACTCAAATGTGGCCAAACCTCAGAGAAACGAGCTGACGCTGAAACTAGCTAACTCATAATTTGTGTCTCAACTCCTCAGCTCAAGAAAAATTTACGTTCAGAGTTGGGCTGTAATCAAAGGTTATGCATGGCGGCGTAGGGAGTGTTGTAATGTCAATGTTTGTCTGCTAACTGCTGCGTGGACCGGGCTTGACCTCAGCCACACCGAGTGTTTCTCATCACTCACTCACAATCGTACTCTGCGTCGATGATATGAGACATGGTCTGGTTCCGATCTGCTGATTCAAATCAAAGTTCATCTGCTGATCACGAGTTGTGCCTCGACCCCGCGCTGATCAAAGCCCAGCCCTGCTGGCCTTTCTGATGTTGTTCAGAGGCAGCTTTGTTCACCATGTGCTCATCTTCCTCCCTGCTTCCCTCTGTCCAATTCTCTGCACATATCTTAGACTGTGTGCTTAGTGGTCGCAAAATAGTTTTGGCTCACTGTGGTTGATTGTTTTTTTAGAGATTTTTTATTTCCGGTCTGTTGTCTGTGTTTTTTAAGTGCATTGAATAAGTAAAGATTGACTGTATTTTAAAATTGTTAAGTATTGATAACAAGTGAAAAACCAGTAATTGACCATCTGGTTTGTATGGATGCCGAGAACAGCCGTGTTTGCAGTTATTATTTGAATGCCGTTATCTCACGTTCACGAGTTAATTATGCCGTTAACTCTTATTACTTATAATTAGGGCTGTCAAAGTTAATGCGATAATTACACGTTAACATAAATTTGTTTTAACGCCACTAATTTCTTTAATGCATTAACGCAACTTGCGATTTATTGGTTATAGCGGGCTAGAGTAAGGATACTGGCATCATATAAAGTAGAAAACCTAATGAATCCATTGGTACCAACCATGTCATACTAGCTTGTCGAGAAGGAGGCTAAATTATTCTCCAAACTTATGCTATGTTTTGGCGAGGAAAAACTGGCATGGCCATTTTCAAAGGGGTCCCTTGACCTCTGACCTCCAGATATGTGAATGTAAATGGGTTCTATGGGTACCCACGAGTCTCCCCTTTACAGACATGCCCACTTTATGATAATCACATGCAGTTTGGGGCAAGTCATAGTCAAGTTAGCACACTGACACACTGACAGCTGTTGTTGCTTGTTGGGCTGCAGTTTGCCTAAATTCAGTACCTGTGAGGGTTTCTGGACAATATTTGTCATTGTTTTGTGTTGTTAATTGATTTGCAATAATAAATATATACATACATTGCTTAAAGAAAGCATATTTGCCCACTGCCATGTTGATAAGAGTATTGACTTCTTAATAATGTGTATTTAATTTGCGATTAATCATGATTAACTATGGACAATCATGCAGTTAATTGGGATTAAATATTTTAATCGATTGACAGCCCTAATATAACTACATACAGACACAAAATCAATCATTTTTCCCTTATCGATTTCGAAATATTCCAAAGTAAAAGTCCAGTTTGTACCTTGAAATAGCTACATTTCTATATACTAGGTGCTATAAAACACATTGCTCCATAATTCCTGACAATGACTTGATGTATTTGACTTCAGGATGACTCTGATAACTATATAATTAACTTGTGATTTCAAGGTAACGGCAGAAAAAAAAAAAATGCCAGCACGACTGTTCTCGGCTTCCATAGTTTTGCACTTGTTTAAAACACACAATTATATAGTCATTTTTTAATTATTTGCAAAAATCTTGACTGACTTGTGTGGACATTCTTTGCAGGTGGAACAGTCGAAGGTTCTGGTAAGGGAAGGAGGAGTGCAGCTTCTGCTCACCATCGTCGACACCCCCGGCTTTGGTGATGCAGTGGACAACAGTAACTGGTGAGCCATCCTGTCATTGGCTAATTTAAGTTTACTATTATTGTATCGGTGTACCTGACATTGATGTGAATGATGTGTGGTCCTCAGCTGGCAGCCAGTTATCGATTACATCGACAGTAAGTTTGAGGATTACCTCAACTCAGAGTCCCGGGTCAACAGACGGCAGATGCCGGACAGCAGAGTGCAGTGCTGCCTGTATTTCATCGCTCCGTCTGGACATGGGTAGGTACTACAGGGATCCTACTGCTCATGGTATCTCCAGAGAGTCATGACATTATTAAACACACAGTATGTCATTTTCTGCTGCTAGGGGTCAAAACAGTAACAAAAGATTGAGCTTGGTGACATTGTGAAGCAGCGTGGGATCATTCCTTCAGGGTTCAGGAGGTTTTTAGCAGGAGCCGCATTATGCACAGAGGTCTCCTCCTCATCAAAACAAACAGATCCAGTGATTAAAACCAGTAAAAACACTGAATAAAGCAGTTTCACGTTAAAAATCTGTGTTTCTCCGACACCGTTTGCCGGACAAACAATGTCCCGGAGGGTCTGCGAGCCGAGCTGCCACTAACGTTTGCTCAGCTTTTTCTGATTATCCAGACGTCTAATAACTAAAATCCTTCATCCGGTTAAAATCTAGAGTTAAAAACGTCCAAGATCTCAAAAGTGTATCATAAAAACTGGATAAAAAGTCAATTTAAACTAGACCACAAAATTGTTTACAAGCACACAAAGTTATTTATAGACTTAAACTCTCAAAGTGCACCAGATTGATGCATTTAACTTCAAAATGTACAAAATGTTCTTTCTAAATGCAAGATGTTTCCAAAGCCAGTGACTTTTAGAGAAGTCGTTAATATTCAGCCCTGTTTGTCAACGTTGTGTACAATTCACCCAGTGATTTCTTCATGTATACAGTACTGTAAGGCTTAAAACCTCTCAACAGTCCAGAAGTGTCACCTTTTTTTGTGGAAGCATCAAAGAAATGAGTGGCTTTAAAACAAATTTGCGTTAACGCGTTATTAACCTATTAACTTTTACAGCCCTTGTCTACACACATACAATAGCAGAACTTTATAATGACATTTTAAGGAGGATTTTCAGAGTCCAAACGGACAGATTTACGATGCTCTCTGGTCCATCCAGATGTGCAGTTTGAGGTCAGCCAAGCCCTGAAACACTGCGTCACCCAGCCCTGCAGCTTCACTTCCACCACAGCCATTCACTGAATGTTCTAACCATAAAACTGCCTCTTTTATTTGCTTCTTCCTCAGTCTGAAGCCCCTCGATATTGAATTCATGAAAAGGTTACATGAAAAAGTAAACATCATCCCCCTCATCGCCAAAGCCGACACAATGACTCCCGAGGAGTGTCAACAGTTCAAGAGACAGGTGTGTGTCGCTTCTGACTGGATGCATATGTTTCTTTGTGTTTCTGACTCACTAACGAGTCCTATTTATTCATTTAATTATACACCACAAGCCCCATAAACAGAATAGAGGAAGTCAGATTTTATCACCAGTGTTGAAGACTTCTGTTTACTTTAGTGTTGTCGTGCTGCTTGCTCACTCACATGTTCTATTTCAGGAAGCAGTAAATCACACTGTATTATGTCATGGTAGTGTTCATGTGTGTGTGTGTTTGCTGAATAAACAGGTGGGCTCCTCTTCATGTGTGTATCGACTAACCTCCAGTGTGATTATTGATGTTTCTGGACCTGTTTGTCCCACATACAGTTTGCTCACCATCACCTCTCATCTCTTTTTCCATTTCAACCTCTTTCCTCTCTGCTGTGTGCAGATCATGAAAGAAATCCAGGAGCACAAAATCAAAATCTACGAGTTCCCAGAGACAGATGACGAGGAGGAGATGAAGATTGTCAAGAGAATCAAGGTCTGTAAAGCACCTTTTAAATAAAACTGTGTGTGTGGTATTTCGTTGCACTGAACCGTTTTTGATGCCGTGTCTTTTGATGTATGTCATACATACCATGTCTCTGTGCATGTGAGCGTACAGCCTACAGTGTATTTTTAGCCATTGTGTGCGTGAGCTATGCAACAGTTGTGTCTCCTCCCTCCTCTCTGCAGGATCGTTTACCCTTGGCTGTAGTCGGTAGTAACACCATTATCGAGGTCAACGGAAAGCGAGTGCGCGGGAGGCAGTACCCCTGGGGCGTGGCAGAAGGTGAGAGGTCAAAGGTCAACTGATCCCAGCCTGTAAATTGATCAACTAAGTGGGCGTCTCTCCATGCAAACACACCAATATTTCCACTGTTGCATTGGATTATTGAGCAGGCATCGTGCGTAGATGGTTTGCGAAGCTGTAGCACAATCCATGTGCTTGTTCCAATACTCAGCGCGCCACACACACACACACACACACACACACACACACAGATTACACAATAGTTAGCTAAAAGTAACGGATAAACAGTTGAAATAGCTAACTGGCCTTCTACAGGTTGTTGCCATAGCAACAAAGACCTCACCCTCAGGCTTAGCCAGGAGGAGAGGTGGCTGACTTCCTTCCTCAAATTAGGTCAGTGTTAATATTTATGCAACAGACAGGCTTAATTACACTAGTCTAACCTGACAATCTAACACCAGTCTAGTCCAAGACTAGTCTTAACCTAAGTTTACAATTGGCTACTGCCAGTTAAACTACTCATCATTTCCAGAGAACAGGAACTATGCAAGCAGTACTGATAATATCAAGAAACAGCACCAATAAGGTGATTACTCCAGCTACCAGTGTGAAACTAGACGTTTTTTAGCACAGGATATGAGAGCCCTGTTTGACCCGACACAGGAAGTTGCTGTCACATTGTGGTGAGACGTATGAAGCATGACAACACATTCAGCTTAAAAAGACAAGAACACACAACCACAGTGTGAATGTTTTTTACTGTAGCTAGTGATGGGAACATTACAGATCATTTAGATTATGTCGTCGTCTTAAGAAAAAAAGAACAACCAGCTAAAGAACTGAGTACAGTACAGCCTAGTGGATGACTTGCAGGAGTGCTACTATGAACCTGGTTTGCCGTCCGTGGGGAGTGAGAGTTTTGGAATACCAAAACTGTTTTTGGCTCCATGACAGCATAAATATGGAGAGAGGGCGGGAGAGAAAGAGGGCAAGGTCCCTGAGAAGCTATGCAAGTCGCTCCACCACAGCAGTCCAGAGAAACCCCAGAGGACTGTGGTGAACTTTACTGTAGGAGGAGACACTAACATGATGCCACCTGCTGATGGCTTCTGGTACTACAGCCATCCACCTTAGTGCTACTGCAGGGCCTTGAAAAGCCTGATCAAGTCTTGAGACAAATTAGCTGTGGAAACCAACAAAAGGCAGTAAAAGGATATGAATGAGTAAACCGAATACATCAATAAGTAATCCTGTTAAATGGTGAGGATATTAAGTAATGTCGCATGGATAAAATAGGGAAGAGGTAAATTACTTAATGTGTCCTGAGACCAAAATAAGAAAAAAGTAAAATGGGCTCATAAGAGATAAATATGAAAGTAGAAACTTTGACAACTAATTTTGGCTCAAGAGAAAAGTAATTAGTGTTAGATTTCTTTGCATACTTAAAGGCAGGATAGTAGGATACCAAAATAATCCCTCTCAATCATCACTTATGACCCACTAGACGTGTGTGATGGTGTCTGTATCTGCAGAGAACCTGCCCTCTGCCTGTGTTTTCTAATTTTGCTGTGTTTGGGATGTTTCTGGTTATCAACTTCTATAAAAACGTAGCGCCGTACGTAGCCAAGGTGGCGACCATTGAGGGTGAGATGTGTCCAGTGTTCCACACAAAACTTCTTGACCACTACAGTGCACTTGTCGGTGTGAACACACTTAAGTTATACCATCCACGTCCGCGTGTAAGCGAGGGTCCACTGGGGTCCACATGATGTAAATTACGTCATCAGAGGGTGTTACATATAGGCTCCAATGCGGACGTCCGACCGGCAATTTATTGTGACCGTGTGGACCCGTTCGCACAGCAGCGTAGTGATCTACTGCACATGTATGAAGCACATTCTCCGAGAGACGGTATAAACGAAACTACTATGCGTCCGTGGTGTCCACAGCTGTCCTGTCACGCGTCCGTTTGGGAGTATAAACAAAGCTTAATGCACTCAAAATTGCAAGTGTAAGCATTGGAAGAACGCAAATTGAGACAAAGCACATGTTATGAATTGAAGTTTTCTTTAATATGTTGTGATTATGTTTGTCAGTTGCATTGTTGAATATCACTTTGCTGTATTTATGCTCCCTACAGGGATCAATTATGTTCATGTGTCACAATGTTATAATCACTGCTCTTTGTCTCTTTTTTTACAGTGGAAAACGGAGAGCACTGTGATTTTACAATCCTCCGGAACATGCTCATCAGGTCAGTGCAGGACAGTCACGCTGGGCTGAGTACCATTGCCTAATGCCTCACATATTTGAATAGTTTCGATCTCCAAGCCAGCCCCTTGTTAGAATACATGTGTTTTCCTTAAGTTTCTAAATTCAGAAACTTACCGTCAACTATGCAGGTTTGATTTAGATGCTATTGAAATTGTCAAGTTTCCGATACAGTTCTTAAAGACTTCTGCTAAGGACTGAAAATGTAGCAAAGTACAATAATTCAACTGTGCAATACTCCGGCATTAATACTGCATTTATACTGTACATTTCAAGAAATATTCTTATTTAATTCTTATTCCTACTATTCTGGCATTTACATTTAACACACTTAATACTTTTCACCATTTTTTATTTACTTATTTACACTGCGGTTATACATTGCATGTGTTTGATGCACATAGTTGTACATATTTCTTCTTTTTCTCATTTATTTCATATTTTTATTATTTATTTATTTATATTTCTCTACATATATTGGATTATTATATACATAATTTACCATTACCACTCCTTTTATTTAAATTTTGTCTTATATTTCTTATGCTTATATATAAGAGAAACTGTAATGTCCCTGTTTCCCCCAGGATCCATAAAGTATTTCTGATTCTGATTTTAAACAAATTTAAACACAATTTTTGCTATTAAAAAAAAATCAAATTAATACTTCTAGTTAGAGTAAATATGCTAATTAACTTCCCCCTTGCTGTCTTCCAGGACCCACATGCAGGACCTGAAGGATGTGACGAACAACGTCCACTATGAAAACTACCGTAGCAGGAAACTTGCTGCAGTCACCTACAACGGTGTGGACAACAATAAGACCAAAGGCCAGCTTACCAAGTAAGTACAGTATCCACAGAAGAACTGGGGTGTCTGGGTTGCTGAAATGCACATTAATAGTGTGAACTAAATGGGATAATGTTGCTGATGTGGCTGGCGGTTCTATCAGGTCACTCTGAGCAGCTCAGTCACCGTGCAACCGTGGAGGCAACTACTGTTCAGAGGTCAAAGTCTACAGCTACTGACCCTCCAGATTAATGTTGGCAAGCTGTCGCTAAAGCAGCCCCAAACCTTTAAACTCATCCCTGGCCCAAAGAAACCAGCACTAACCCCCCACTAACTGGCCACCGGTATCAGTGTTGTGTTTAATCTGCCGGTACTAACTGAGGCACTGTCTGACTCCTAATCCACCGGCTGCAGCTGTCAGTAATCACCAGCACACCCTCACAAGCTAATGCATGGTTTATGGCGGCATGCTAAGTGTCTGTGCATTTGTTTGTTTTTAGACCTGAGACGGATGATGGCATGTAAGTGTTACTTCACTTCTTCAAACTTCTCTCCAAAGAATGCATTTTCACTCCTCTATCTCTTGACCATTTTTCATTTCACCTGATTTATTTATTTATTTTTCATTTTATTTCTTGCAACGCTTTGAAATGTGCACATTAATTTTAACCGAACATTGAAAAATTGTTAACTTTAGTGATCCTCTTTGGCCACGTATTACATCATTTCATACGAGAGACAGTAATACCATCACAAAATGTCATAGTTTAGAAGCTTCTACCTGATGTCTGGGTAATATATCTAATCAATGTTATCTGGCTTGGTTACTTGCTTTTGCAGTTTGATTACTCATTTCTTATTAACTGCTGTTGAAGAATTTACTGTGCAACTAATGACTTAATGCTATAAAGCTACTGGCTTATTAATCTTCTGGTATTTATGCTTGAGGTATCTGGACTTTCTAGCAGCTATGACACTAATGCAATCAATTCAGCTTAATTCAAATTCAAATTAAACAAAAATGTAATAGGGTTATTACAAAATTGGAATACGGGTGAAAATATTTTGTGCATGTAAACGTAGTCAATGTAAAAGACGTTTTTACGAGCCTCTATTACCACTGCTCATTAAAGGGGCTAGGTGTAAGAATCAGAAATTGCTTGTTAACAGCGACACCTGTGGCCATTAAGTCAAGCACAGTTAGCGTCCTGTTGCTCGCGCTTATACTTGCACTACGCAGACGCGAGCGAGCATCGGTCAAAACAGTTAGGCGACACATACGAGACTGTGCGCGTTATTGACAACTAAAACAACAATATCACTATATATATTTCACATGCTTGGCAATAACGTTAGTTTACCTGTCCAGTAGGAATTTTGCCAGCTCGGGGTCCGTTTTGATACCCAAAACCAAACGAAGGTCCCTTCATGATTCGAAGGCCCGGCCGATGTTGAGCCTAGGTGCGGGCTGGTCATTTGTTGCCGTTAGCGGACTTCATTTTTAACCAAACGTTAGCTATCGTTGCATACTGTTAGCCCTGTAGCGGAGCTGAAGAGAGTAAAGGCACTTGCTAGCTCGCATGACGTCACATCCGTTGGATTTTCTTGGAATAAACAGCCCGCATTCTTCACATTAAAAGCAATCTACAGGCTGATAGAGGAAACCCAGAGAGTCGTGGAAGGTCTCATTTTTTAGGTTAGGTTACAACCTGTTCACACATTGGCAATAAAAAACGATTTAAAAAATGTTTATACATGTAAAAGCTAACATAAAGTTTAACACATCAGACAAGTTTTACATTTACAAAGAAGATGATATCAGCTGCTGTTGCCCAAGAGCTAAGGACCTCCAATATGGCTGCAGGAAAGTGTGTTTTTTCAGCTGGACAAGTAGCGTGTCAAGACCTCATTGTAGCAGCCAGGGCGTGGTTAGTATCAGAATTAGTGTTCTGCCTGTTCTCCTGACAAGCCCCTGTCATCTTCCCGCTACAACCCTCGCTGGAAGCCGTCTGTTACCGGGGGCTTCCAGCGAAGGCTTTCCTCCTTCCCTGATCCTGCCTCTTCTCCTCTTCATCACTTTCTGCAGTCAGAAAGGCCTTTATATAAGTGGGAGGGGTGGCACAGCTGTGCTACCATCCACATACCTGCCACTGTATGCTGTCTGTATGAACACTGACTTGTGTCTCCCAGGAGTCCTCTAGCCCAGATGGAGGAGGAGCGACGGGATCACGTGTCCAAGATGAACAAGATGGAACAAGAAATGGAACAAGTGTTTGAGATGAAGGTCAAAGAGAAGCTCCAGAAGCTCAGAGACTCTGAGGCTGAGGTAAATAACGAGAATGTATGTTTGTCAGCGTGTCTTCCTTTTTTTATTAAGGCTCGTTTTAACCTCTTGACTGTACGCCCGTTGTCCCTGCAGCTCCAGAGGCGTCATGAGCAAATGAAAAAGAACCTGGAGGCCCAGCACAGAGAACTGGAAGACAAACGCCGCCAGCACGAGGATGAGAAGGCCAACTGGGAGGCCCAGCAGAGGATTCTGGAGCAGCAGAAACTAGACGCCTCCAGGTAATCACTCCATCATACATGATTTATTTATTTATTTTTTGATATATTTAACCTTTATTTATTCAGGGTAGTCCCGTTGAGATTTAAAACCTCCTGGCAAAGACGGCAGCAAAATAAAGTTCCATACATGAAAGCACAAATAACAGACAGCAAAAAGTTAAAAACAATCTACAAATTTCACATAAAAGAAAGAAGTAACAGACATAAAACAAACCGCTAATTGCATCAAACAATAAATTGATTAGCAGTGTTCAGTAACATGTGCATTCAGTGTTCAAATAGTCCTTAATCCTGTTTTTAAAATCTTGCACGCCTATGAAATAGTCAAGTTTAAAGCGTCATTGTAACTCACACCGAGATGAGTTTGCAAAAACTTCAAAAGCACTTTCACAAGAGTTACTGCACGGGAGCAAAGCAATCTACTGATTTGGACGGGGCAGCAGTAAAATATATTTTAGCCACTTAGAAGAAACGCCCACCTCAGACAATCAATATCAGTTTAAGTGTACGCTATATTTAGAATATTTCCACTTTGCCGTCTGACAGCCCTGTTACATGCTTGACTGCTCTTCTGTCCTCTTGTTTTTACAGGACCTTGGAAAAGAACAAAAAGAAGAAGATATTTTAAGAACTCTGGAGGACCTTCGTGATGTTACAGTGTATTTTTTTTTCTTTGCCAACTTGCCAGCCTTGATTGTCAGAGCATCTGTCAATCAACTACAACCGCTGGTTGACCATATTACTGTGTAATAATCAAGTGAACGCCAGGGGGCAGCATCGACTGGACTCTGAATTTAACCTGCTCATCCTGTTATTATCCCCTATTGATTCAGTGTGCCGGGCCTGTTTTGGGTCACCGCTCACAAAAACAAGTATATTCACATAGAAAAACAGAGAAGCAGAAGTTCAGAGTTCAGTCTTTCTTTCCTCTTTTCTTCTTCTACTTCGGGAATGTCGGATGCTGCGCTGCTCCGTGCTGCATCCTTTTAATGCCAAAAAACAAACAAACAAACAAAGAGGTCGGCCTTTCACTTCCTGCACATTGGCAGACAGCGTCAGGCTGAAGCTCACCTCAGGCACTGTTTTTATATATGTATGTATCTTTCAGTTCACTTATTTAGGTATCACATTTAAATTCCATCTCCTGCAATGTAAATTGTATAATCATGAACTGTGTTAACTTCAAACATGAGTAACATGTCCTTACTTTTAGCTTCTTTTTTTTCATTTTGTATTGGCCCTGGTATAGAAATTGTGTTTCCAGTATGATATTTTTTTCCAGCCTTGCTCTTGGAAACCAAACATGTACTCCTGACTTCACTCATGCTGAGTGTAACAACATCAAGAAACTGCTCTTGAAGTGCTTTTCCGTGAATTCATTTTAACTTCTTGTGCAGATTCTTATTTAAAAAATAGTTTCCAATAGAATCAAATCTTTCCAGGGGCAGGATGTGGAAAGCTTGTGTTGTAATGCTGATGGATGGGGAAAGCTGGCAAACAGTGGTCAGCTCAATAACTGCACCAAGCTGGCTTTCTCTACATCACATTCAGCACTGTTTGTTTACTGCATCTGTATTTTATAATGTCTTGTTTTTATTGTAAAAAGTCACATAATAAAATTGTGATGGGGAAAAAAAAAAGATCTTTGCTAAATGTTGGATTAAAAGTTTGTTGATACCCGAACATGAATCTGCTGCTGTAACGCTACTCCTCCACTCTTCTGGTTTCAGGCTCTCTAGCAGATGTTGTTACCTGGCTGCAGAAATTTGCTCCCATTCAGCCACAAGAGCATTAGTGAGGTCCAAACAGGGAGATCAAATCTGGCTCACAGTCGGCGTTCCAGTTCATCCCAAAGGTGTTGGATGGGGTTGAGGTCAGGACTCTGTGTAGGCCAGTTAAGTTCTTCCACACCAAACTGGGAAAACCATTTGGGGTTAAACAAGAAAGGGCCTTCCCCAAATGGTTGCCACAAAGTTTAGTACACTAGCCATTTCTACACAGTTCTCCTACCATGTATTCTGTATGTACAGTTACATACTTCTGAGACATTATAGCTAGCCCTAACAAAAACAACCTAAATATAAACCTTTTAGAAAAACTGAAACTAAACTAAAACTAGCACACACTCTGAAAACAAAGTATTATAACCTTGCACTGGAGTGACAAAATAAGTACTCAAAACTGTCAGTATGCATACTAAAAAAAACACTTTTGAGTGTGCTGTTAGTGAACACTAATCTCCCCCAATACACTATAGAAAGGACAAAAGCTGGACAAAATCAAGCTAAATGTAAATGGTGGTGAAATAGCTCGAAAACAAATAAATAACCATTAGGTTTTTGGAAAAAGCGTTTTGCTGTCTCCTGAAGTTTAATTGGCATTGTCATTCTAAAGTCACTATTTGGTTGACATCTGACGGCGCCCATATTGTGTAATTTACTTCTTGTATAAAACAGTAATGTGTTGGTTTATTGTGTATTAACTGCAACAATGGTATATTATAAAGATAAGTATATAGCACATTCTAGAACATTTCACATACATTTAGTATACGCACCATATTAGAAAATCTGGCCCAGACTGGACTGGGATGGTCACATACTTTTAGCCATATCATGTAACAGGGGAGCAGTAAGTTGTTAGCAGCACTCTTGAAGTGTTCAACGAACTGGAAATTCAAAACAGAGGCAACTGCAGCCTAAATATGATCATTTGGCATGAAAAAATGTAACTATGAGGGCATTTCTGGGGTTCGAAGTGAAGAGTTTGAGGCTGTAATGATGTCTGCATCCAGCAGGTGGCAGCACAAAACTGCACTGAACTGCCTCCTGCTCACATTGACTTTCCTGCCTTTGATCAGCCTTATCAGTGTGTCTCTGAACTTTAACCATGACCCAGTTGTTTTTTTCTCTTAATGTACTTAAAACCCAGATTGCGCTTGGTAGAGGGTTCACCCTCAGTGTGTGTTGTCATAGCCTTTCACCTACTGAAAAGATCTTGCTTTCAAATTCTCCTGCGTACTTGTCATTCTACCTCAACAAGTCAAATAAGGCTTTATCAGGAACACAGTGCACCTCAGTCTGAGAGTCACTGAGGTGATGCCAGCTGACTTGGCTGTGTAGTGTACAGAAAGCTTGTTTTATTTGGTTATTTTAATGGTTTTATTTCCTTGAGAATTGAGGTGAAGGGGTTGGTTGTGGAATTCTGAGACCACCATGGGCTCTTTAGGGGATGTTAGTGGTCATTCAGGAGGTTCTAGAGATATTGAGGGGGTCCTTATAGGGTCTTTGGGGTAACTGGATTCTTGAAGGAGCTCCTTGAGTTCGTCCAGAGTTCCTTAAAGGTGTTAAAAGAGGTGTTGAAGGTGTTCTAAGTTATTTTAGGGGTCTTGGGGCTCCTTAAGATGGTCCTGGGTTCTTAAGGGGCTGTTAGTAGTCATTCAGGAGGTTCTAGGGGTCAATGAGGGTCTTTGAGGGCCTACTAGAGGATTCTAGAGATATTGAGGGGGGTCCTTGTCAGGGTCAAAGTGGTAACTGGATTCTTGAAGGAGCTCCTTGAGTCCTTCCAGATTTCCTTAAGGGGGATAAAAGAGGTGTAGATGGGGTTCTAAGTTCTTATAGGGGTCTCAGGCTCCTTAAGATGGTCCTTGGATCCTTTGGGACATTCTAGTTGCACTTAAGGGTATTGCAGGGGGTTCTTGAGGTAGTTCCTTGGTTCCTTGAGTAATTGGGATGGGATTGGGTTCTTCAGATACTCAGGGATTCTTAAAGGAGGTTTCAGAGGTCATTGTTAAGTTCTTTCTAAAGCCTCCCACACATGATCAGCAGTAAAATCGCTCTGTGCTGGCTGTGCCATTGTTTTTCTGTGGGCAAAGCGGTGCCACCCGACTATAGGCGGAAGCGCTACCCTTGGCGTGGCGCACAGCTTGAAATTGCCACTGAGTCCTGCGCTCAAAGTTCAAATTATTTTGACTTTGACCTCGATTGTAGCTGACCTTTCCAAGTGCAACCAATGAGATAACCGCCACAACTGTTGTTGTTGCCTAGAAGCAGTTTATGACGTTCTTTGCACACTTTTTGATGGCATGTTATACCTGTGCTGTGCTTTGCCTCTGCAGGGCTCTGCTTCATACCTCGCGGTGAGTTAAGAGCAAATTCCTTATCATGTGAACTGAAGGCAGCTTAAGGGGTCTTCAAAGGTTTGTAGGGGTTCTATTGAGGGTTTCAAGGCAAGATCACAAGAGGATGCCAGGTACACATAATAGTATTTCATGGGTTCTTGACAGGTGATTCTTCGGGTCTTGTAAGGTCACAGAGGGGTAATGGGGAATTCTTGACGGTGCTCCTTGTGGGAGTTCAAGGTCCTGACAGATTTTATAACACTGTGAGAGATTCCTTGTTGTAGGAGTTTGATGGGGGCTTTTGGGGCTCATAAATATGGTCCTAGGGCTCATGAGAGTATTCCAGGTGCACTTAAGAGTATTGCAAGGGGTCCTTGAGGTGATTCTTCGGGTCTTGAAAGGTCACAGAAGGGTAATGGGGGATTCTTGATGGAGCTCTTTGAGCTCTTGAGGGTGTTATTGTTCGTTAGTTTGAAGAAGTAGTGGAGCTCTGAGATTGATGGCACGTCTTAAGAACAACAACTATTACTTTGTGGACTCATGTTCATATTATATAATATATTGCAGAAGCTAATCATCTTTTGATAGTCAACCAAAATAAACGAACAGCGTCACATCAGCAATAATTGACTTTTATTGCTCATCATCAATACCTGTCAGTATCTTTCTATTCTTGCCAAAAGATTAGAGGTGTTATTAAGTCTTAACTCCCCAGTATGTCATCATCGTGGGGATGGAAATATGTAACTACATTAGACCATTCTGGGACACTCCCTGCCGAAAACTATTTCACAGAAATTGTGTTGCTAGGATACAGCTTGGGTCTAGGAGTACTTCCTGTCCACTGTTGACTTAAGCAAACACTGCGACAGTGAGATCAGTATGGGCCCATTTAGTGAGGTCTTCTGAGCCAATACATGGATCAGTTCCACAAAACTGTATCTAATCAATCAACCTGTATCATATCCATATTAGATGTGGTCAACAGATTTTTCCATTTTTTAAAAAATCATTATTGGCTCCATTTATTGATGTAACCTTAAATGTGTCTTTGCCTCAGGCTTATTCAAACAAAAGCTGGACCCGTTGGACTCCCAGCTGTGATGTGGAATATAACACACACAAACGCATACAGTACACACTGCTGTACGGCAGCATCACGCCACAGCCTTTGCTTGCCCTGCTTCAGCCTCTCCTCTTGCGGATTGGTCAGCTGCGCCCTCGTGTCGACCAGGTGAAGACACTCTCCGCCAATTACAGAGGTGTACACTAAACCCCCATGTGTCGGCCCACATGACAAGACAGGAACTGGTCACAAATCTGCATATAGGGCCCCAAAAAGACAGGGACCAGCCCTGATGTCATTACAGTGATCTCTATGTACTGGGGAGTGGAGAACCCAACATACCTCCCTGTTCGTTCATTGGGCCTTTCCTCCACAATTACTGCCAATTCTCGCCCATATCAGGTGGATCAGAGTCAGTTCATGTTTGGTTAATTGCTGTTCTGACATTGACCTATTTCACTGAAAGCTGCCGTGTTTCTGGGTTAGCTCCAGCTCTGGGCAAAACTATGAGGCTCTAGGAACTGTGCCACTGAAGCCGTCAACACTCTCTCTGTCTGAATATGTTCCAGTTCATATTCAGGCAGTAAGACAACAGCGAGATGAACAGGAGAATATTCATCTTTGTAATGAGTTTTTTGAAGCACAATGCCAATACTTTGTTTTTAACAGCATTTTGCGCTAATATTTAAACCTATTATAATTGTATGAAAACAATAATTTTGACCATTTTCATGTAAATTATTTCACTTTTATAGAGAGTGTAAAAACTTCTCATCATCATGTAGAATATCTGTTGCAAATGTTTTTATTGTGAAGCATCATTTTCCAAGACAGCAAAACATAGTATTGCCATGCTTCTTTTCCATTTAAACATATAAACAAACATAATGTAAAAACACACAAGAACACTCATCAAAAAGAAATAAAGTAAAATAAAAATAAAAAAACACTCAGCTGGAATTTGTCTATTGTGAATTAGCAAATGTTAGCATGCTAACATGCTGAATTAACATGTGCTGTGTTCAAAATCGCATACTAAGGTACTGTGTGCTACACACTCAATCTATGTATGTACTGCATACTGCCCACTAAATTAACCATTAAGTATGGAATTACAATATA
>CAKAOI010049108.1:0-80985 GCA_916701655.1 Sebastiscus albofasciatus
AGTTTCACTTTCATGTTACAATCAGCTGTTTGTTGTGTCCCGTGTCCACAACGTTCTGTGTCATTTTCACTGTACAAACGTAGTTTTAAGTTATTTCCTAAACCTAACTATAGTGGTTTTCTTCCGTAAACCTAAAGTGACACCAGGGTGTGTGACACCAAGGGGTGTGACACCAAGGGGGCGGTGTGACACCAAGAGGCGTCATGAGTTAAGATTGCATACTCTACGCATGACAATAAAGTCAACATTAACCCGTTTGGGGAGCATCCAGATGGTACAGAAACCAAGATGGAAAAACATTTTTAAAAATCTTGTCTGTTTAACAAATTTTACTCTCATTATTTCTAAATGCATTCTCTAATACGTGCACAGACACACCATCAATCATTCTTAATAGCTCACTCTTAAAGAGCCGCTTAATTGGCATAATGTGTCGTGCTCGTAGCTTTCTGTTACTGTCCACTAGTAGGGACATATTGGAGGAAGAGAAATAGACGAGGGAAGGACAGGAAGCTGCCGGTGTCTCTTCTCTCCTGGAGTTTATCTCTCTCTATACGCTCTCTCTCTCTCTCTTTCAGCCTGTATAATTTGCCCTCGATGTGTTTGGAATTACATGTCACATCAAATAAGGCTATCTGGCTTCTGCAGCCATGGTGTGTGTGTATGTGTGTGTGTGTGTGTGTATGTGTGTGTGTGTGTGCGTGTGTGTGTGTGTGTGTCCAGCAGTGCAGTGATACCACTACCACCCTCAGAACCAGATTCCCATTAAATGAAACTCTGGGTTGACTTTAGTGTTCAGAATGAGTAGCAGGGGGTTGTAATATATCTGATAGACATACAGTATATCATTATCGCTGACCTTTCTTTCATCTGCGTGGCCTTCATCCCTCTTGTTTCTGCAACCATTTAAAGGACGCATAGGTGCATAAAACCACTTTATTTATATGTGGTGTTATGTTGAAATACAGTGCAGCACCTTCCTGTAACACCCTAACATTGTGGAGTTTCTCTAGAAGTGGAGGTGTTATAATAAGCCATTACTGCAGAGCGGGAGAGATGTTGCTGATTTAAATGCACAGCACACACGAGTTAGGGTAGCTGGTCAGCCATAATTTGGTGCATTAAGTATTATAGATGCACATATTATATAAATGCTGTATTATTGTGGTGGGAAGAGGTCACTAAAACATAAGGAAATGGCTTATCATAGTCTATATGATCATGGGATTGCAATATTCTCAGTGGTGGCTTCAGCTTGCTCTCAGCAGCAAGAGTGTGTAATGATACAAAATCTGTCTTGTTGAATATTTTTGAACATTTATGTCCTTTTTTTTGTTCCAACTTTGAATTTTATGTGAAACATTGGGCCACATGCTTGGGCTGTCAAAGTTGACACGATAATAACACATTAACGCAAATTCATTTTAACGCCACTAATTTCTTTAATGCATTAACGCAATCAATCTTTTGGAGGTTGTAGCGGGCTGATTTTTAAAGCAGAGTTTTGGAATGGAAACTGTCAACATACAAACACACTTACAAAAAGGAAAAGGCATTTAAATATTTAATATATATCAGTACTTATGTCTCAAAGCAATCACTTCACTTTCATGCCAATAAAGCACAATAATTAGAAAGTAAATGAGTGAAAAAGAGAATGAAAGTAGAGAGATAAGTAGTGTGAAGAAAATGATCTCATGTCAAGCAACAGAAGCATCAGCATAAAACCTTCAGATTACAGGACATGGACTTCTAGACTCAGTGAGCCAGTTTTGACAGTTCTTTTTGATAAATATGGATTATTGCCTGATGTGACATCATTATGCATCCAGCTTTTCTCCTCTTATTCCATCCTACTCTCTTTCTTTCTCTTGTGATCTCTATTTGTGTTATTTAATAAAGAAGGAAAAGATCCTACTCACAAGCCGCGAATGGTAACACCACCTGGTGCAGATATACTATGTACTGTATCTGTGCAGTTGGTAAGTTGGCACCATGTCTACCATGAGCAACACAGGTCAGAGCTTATGATTCTGCTACAGTGAAATTTGTTTTGAAAACAACAGAACAGCACCATAAAAGTTGTTGCTTATCTTGATGATAAAAGCACTTGTTATCTGCACCTCTTCATGTAACCACTCGTCCCTTGCCACATTTAAAGTTGAACCACTGATCAAAAATGGTTGTACTGCTAGATGTTGTACTCAAAGTAGTCGACTGCTGACCTCAGTGACGAGGCTTTTTCAGGTAGCTGCTTCACATTAAAAGCTCTCCACTGTTGAAAGCTTTTGTGACCCTGCAACATCAGAAAATATTCATTAGCAGCAGCTCAAAGTTACTAAGAGGAACTTTTAACTCGTTATGAAACAGTCTCAATTTAATACTGATGCCTCTATATGACCTATATAAGTAAACAAGGCCATCAACGAGAAGATTGGCTGTTTCTAATGCTTGTGATCGGTTCAACTGGGTTCAAAATCAGATGAAATCATGCAGGTTCACCAGAAAGTCCTTCAGCTAAGTCTCCAGTGGGGACTCTAGCAGCGATCATCCCATCGTGGACAGACCCTGATCCAGTTTCAATGCCAGGAGCAGAGCTCCACCTCGGGGCTCCGCCGTTCCCCACTGGGAGCCAACACCAACACCAAGCTGCTGGAGACCGTATTGCTGGGCCAAAATTAGTGGGTTTCTAAAGGGACTCTGGTGCTCGGAAACACTACTGCTTTTGTCCACAGGGACTGCCAAAATCAACACAAAATGAAAGTTCTTCGTAGCTTTAACAACCCGTTCTCATTCTCAGGGCATCAAATACTGATGCTTTGTGTCGGTATGAGACACTCCGGGCCTTCTATTAACTCCAATGGAAACCCATCCACATCAATATTAACGCTCAGGGAACGTGCACTGGGAGTGTAGTGACATAAGAGCGAAAAGACACACTCCGGGCGGGCAGGAGGGGAGGTGGATGGGTCCAACAAACACAAGGCTTTTATCCATGATACCGCTGGTTGTGTCCCGTGCGTCACATTCCAATCAGCTGTTCGTTTGTGTCCCATGTTCACAACGTTCAGTGTCTTTTTCGCTGTTCAAACGTAGTAGTTTTAAGCCCAACCATGTTGTTTATTCCTAAACCTAACTACGTGGTTTTATTGCCGGAAACTAAGCATGTGTTTTTGTTTATTTCATAACATTAAGCATGTGTTTACTGCGACCGAAACCGAAGTACAATAAGTACAGTACAGCTTCTAAAGTATGGTAGAAAAATGTGAGACTGAAAGTAAGACTAGGAATGCAAATGAAACTGAAATCCAAACCACAGAGACCTTTAAAGATGTCGGTTTCCGTCTAGTAGAGTAGAGCACACATGTTGAGCCAATCACTGCAGGACAATCACTCTGCTCAGTTGAGTGTAGAGTCCGTCACAGTTTGACCCCGTTCATGAGCAGGACCGTAATATCACAGGTCAGCTCGGTTACCTGCACAGTGGCAACGCCTATGATCACAGCTCAGCATGGTGTGACTGAAGAGTGTAATATCGAGCCAATGGGAAACGGGCCAATATCCTGTTACCTCCCGCTGACACAGATATGACTCTCAAAGGTGCCACTTCAAGTGTAGACGCCGCTACCAGACCTGTGTGTGTGTGAATATTTCATTTTGCTCCAGGGTGAACAGGTGACTTGTGTCTGTTCAGGGGTGCTATTTGCATGGCTGTCAGTGCCAATGTGCATGTTAAATGTCGGGCTAAAGAAATAGCACTCTAGGAAGGAGTGTGGGAAGAGACGTACAAAACGGAGCCTTACGATAGATAGGTGGGGCGGCAAAGTCAGTACAGCCTGAAGAGTTGAAGCAGCTTTGGGTAGTGAGGTGTGAAAAGGCAGAACTGGGGGCTGACTGAGCTGTTTTGTCGTCTCTCAGTGGGAGAGAGAGCTTTTTCACTATAGGCTCAAGCCAACTGAGCCACTTTGATGAAATTGGGAGGCCTTTAGCTGTGGGTAATGATTTGGATCCAGCTCTGGATGGAGAAGTTTCTCTCCTGAAGCATGTGCCCAGCAGCATTGTGAAAAACTGAGCACTGGCTCTGAATTTTGACACAAAAGTGTTTTCTGAGCTGGCTGTCACACATTGCTGTAGAGCAAAACAGCTGTGTGCATGCAGGTTTGTGTGTGTGAGAATGAAACCAAATATGCTGGAAGCAAAAACCTTTATTTTCAACAGATTTAGTCCCGCACATCACCACACACATCACGCATCTGTGTGCCAAACTCCCATCTGTAGCGCTTGTAACATGCAACTGTGATTTATTAGTAATATTCCAGCGCTGACACACTTACTTTTATCATACTCCAATTTGATTGTAATTACGCCAACGCTCTGCCCTGGGAGGAAAAACGGCATTGGAAGCTATATAAGAGGGTTGCCGTGTAGGTGGGTGGAGAGAGGGGGAATCATTTTCGGAGTACAACCCTCTATTCAGTATTTAACTTCAAACATTTGCTTGTGGGGCTAATTGAGGATGACAGATGAAGAGAGGCTAGCCTGCTTGCAGAGTGTAATTGGAGGCTAATTCTCTGTGATTTGTCTCATCTCAATGGGACAGATCAGCGGTCTGGGGAGGGGAGATAATCAGGTGAACAAATCACTGTAGTCTGTCTCTAAATTCCTGTTGAACTGCTGGTCCTGATAAGCCAAGCTGATTACAGATGAGAGCAGCACAACATCACTGCATGCTGCATCTTTGTGTATGTATGTGTGTGTGTGTGTGTGTGTGTGTGTGTGTGTGTGTGTGTGTGTGTGTGTGTGTGTGTGTGTGTGTGTGTGTGTGTGTGTGTGTGTGGTTTTTGATCAAAAGCCATCTCAGTCAGGCAAGCAAAATGATTTTGCCCTGCGAGATGCACTCTACGCTGTGGAAAGGATGTTCTTGTTTGAGCAATCACGTGTAGTCTTCAGTGTGCATGCCTGCGCATACTCCTAGTGTTTTAACCTGATAACACTCATGCCACTTGGCGTCCATTTTGTCTTGAGGTGTAGTTTGTTGTCGCATTACAAATAAGGATTTTGGAGGGATGAATACTTCACGAAGACCTACAATCCTGAAGGCTCCTTAAATATTTGCATTTCATTAACAGAGAGGGAAAAGACAGCTGAGAAATTAGTGAGTTACAACGGAGCTGCACTAATCTTTTCATCTTTTATTCTCATTCTCGGACAAATGGCATGCACATATTTCCTCTGTGTGTCTGGCTGTCTGTCTGTCTTTCTCTGTCTCTGTGTACATTCAGCTTTGTTCTACTGTGTTTTTTATCAGGCTGACTAATTTAAGAGCTGGGCTCCTGCCAAGTCCCTTGACCAAGGTAAGACCCCTCTGTCTTTGTCCTTTTATGTATGTATCCTTTTGGGTCACTTGGGCTGGAAAAGGAAGGAAAATTGTTCAAGAATGGGACAAAGTGAGAACATGAGGGCTCAATCAATGTATTTTTCAGGTGTATTCCCATACTGAGCATTTGAGTTATAGAGGGGAAAAGAGTGTTCCTCAACTGATCAAAAATATATATCAAAGTAGTCCTATTATAGTTGTGTAGTGCAGTAGTTGACTGATCAGCAGCTTATGCAATCACTAATACTTTAGATTGAAGCTGGGAACATCTCTGAACATTATTGTACATATACAGTATATCAATCAATCAATTGCAACTGTAAAATGGGTCATCTGGCGAAATGTGACACAACCAGACTTAAAGGTGCTAAATTAGAAATTCAGAGCTACAGTATCTATTGCCGTCACATGGTTCTCAACATGGCGACGGCTGAGCTGGCGGCTCGCAGCTTACGGTGCTAGAGGGTCGGTGCTACGCTTCCGCGTATCAGCTGTAACCACCGTATGAGTGCAGTGCAGAGCAGCCATGAGCTAGCAAGTGGAACACGCTCACATGCACCAACATGCACTAAAGGCATGCACAGCCGGCCCGGTTATGTCAACAAAGCACAGAGAAGCTCCGATTACAACACACACAGAGGGAGAGTGACTTCATTCTCTGCTCAGGTAGACATTACTCCTCTATATCTTTTATATCTTATATATCTTAATATAGCAAATAGTTGTTTACTGCTATATTAATGCCCTGAATATCGTGTAGAAAATATTGAATGCTTGATTTCAATGTGAGAAAATGTGGGCACAGTTTAATATTTGGTGTTTTCAGTGCACTTGTCTGTGTTGTGTGTAAACTTGTCAACCAGGCCAGCCAACATTTCTCAGTTAGCCTAATTATGGAGAACATAATCGAAACTTAGAAAATGTTCAGGTAGTTAGTGTGTTCCTACTCCACCACATAGATGCTTTTTTTAATAATTTAAATTTAAAATCATTATAAGATATCACAGATAAAACATTTAAATTAGTAGTTTCTCTAAAAAATGGCAGAAATAAAGAAAAGAGCAGACAAAGCAATTTGAGAGGCAGAGGATGTGATTCAGTGACTGTAATGTCAGAGCAGGTCATTATGAGGTAAAATCTTTTGAGCTCCTTTGTAAGACTCTAGCAGTTACAGGAATATGGCATTATTCACCTTTACAGTTTCTGCTGAAGTAAGGAAAGTAGCAAATGAACAGAGGGACTAAATTAAGGGAAGAAGAACGCCATTATGGATATTCCCATAATGCCTCTCTACAGTTAACATATGGCAGATCTTAAAGAGAGTCTCTCCCATCAAAGCAGTGTTCAGTGAGAGTGAATAAGAAAGGCCATATAAAGAGAATTAAAGAATCAGTGTGTAACAATTAGGGGGCTCTATTGGCAGTAATAAAATAGCATATTAATAAGTATCCTTTCTTTAGTGTATAATCACCTGAAAATAAGAATTGTTGTGTTTTCGTTACCTTAGAACGAGCCGTCTAGGGAGCCGGTTCTCTCCATGGAGTCTGCCATGTTGCACAGCCATGTTTCTACAATAGCCCAGAGTGGCTTGGGCTGAAGTCGATATCGCTACTCACTCCCTTCGCCACCGCTCTCTCTCTCTTGCTTCACCACTCACTTCCCACGTAAACACACACTCTATGCACTGGCTCTGCTCCAAATGACGTACAACTGGCTCTAGAGAGGGACGTTTGCGTTTTTGCATCCACCACGGTAGTTCTTCTACACACTTGGCGCACAGAGGAGGCTTCAGTTGGTTGCAATCTGTAACCTTACTGCCACTAGCTGGTGAACACATGAAGCATTTAGGTATTTAAAGAGCCAGATATTTCCCTCAGGAGTTGGTGGAGACCAAAACAGAGCTTAAAGGAGTGTGGTTATCAGACTGGAGAAACACGACTCCAAATGAATGTTGCTAATGTTGCTCCATATCTGCCGGATGTGTAAATAGGCAACTGTTTGTGAAAATATCTGTTTTGTCAAATGCATAAGGTGATAATCTGTCACTACTGTCCCAAAGTGGCAAAAGAAAACAAACAAATCAATTGATAGTTCTTTAAATTAAAATGTAATTGTACTCAACATACGTATGCTCCATCTCACCAAGGTATTTGTACCATTTACATGTCAGGATTTTGTTTTTGTCTTGTCGTTCTTAGTTGTATCATTGTCATAAACGTCTTGACTAAATCTAGGCCTAATTTCTAATCCATGTGGCTTCTGTTTAAACAGCAACTTTCTGTCACAGTCAGTTTGTTTTACTAAATCAAGTTCTTCTTCTTCTTGTTTGCACATCTGATTCATTTTTCTACCTCAGCTTTGTTCCAAAATGTTATAGTCAGTATTCACAATGCAGACAGTTAACCAAACCCACAGTCTATTGGAGGCAAAACCTTGTGTCCTTAGCTTGGTTCATGTTCATGGTCAGTGTTTACTGACTCCATGAGTATGTGAAGACATCTTCTGCTGTTGATCTATAGGTATTAAACTCATGATTGAGACAGGGCTTTATTGATTATTGTCTACAGTAAAATATTCTTAAAACAGTTGTTTTTTTTGTTCTCCGAGACTTTTGGAAATGACAAGAAATAATAATAAAAGAAAATGGTTTGTCCCTGTTGAACACACAACTTTACTGCAGTTGACTTTTTATCTTTCATTTCTTTGCCTTTCTTATAGATTCTCTCTTTCTTTATATCTCTTCTCTCACTTAGACGTGATTATCCCCTCTCTGATTATTATTCAGTTTTATTTGTCTCTCTCGCCCGTCTGCCTTATAATCCTACACACTCATCTATGTGTCTTCTCTTCTTTTCTTTGATAAACTTCCAGCTTTTTTATGTAGTGAGCCCCTTAGATGAATCTTAAATGATTTTCCAGTAGATGAATGACAGTGAATCAACACACCACAGATCTCTGGGATTTAGCTGATAATTATTTGCATGTATTTCACACATACTTGAACAAAGTGGCTTTCTCATTATTATCTCACCAGTTTTTTGTTTCATTAGCTTCTTATGCTCTGCTTTGAATCTTCATTAGACCAAACAAGTGCTGTAACCATCTGCCCACTTTCCCTTTTCACATTTGAATTCAAGCCCAAACACAATTTTATAGTGTTTATGAAGTTTTTGGCCCAATATTTACAGATAATCTGTTCCCTTTTTTTTAATTGCACCAACAACAAAAAAAAAACATAGTTCAGAGATTGTTTTATATTTACAGTGTGTTTGCGACTCCATGTGTTTATCGTCCTGCCTGTGAAGCATCAGAGAGACACCATCTGATCCAACAAACACCAAATAGGACAGCTGTGACCATTTATAGTGATGATTATAAGAACAGACGTTAAGTTTTATTCGTCATAGTTTCAGTCCAAACAGTGTCAGTGATGAGAATTAATATGGATTCACAAACACCCTTTCAAGCTTGTGCTGGTGACTTCCCTTTGTGTTCAATTTTTTATCATGAAGTTTTCTGCCCAAATACAGTATTTATCTTTCTTGTGCCACTCACATACTTGTTTTTACCTTAAATGGTATCTTCAAGGTCATGTGATGGGCAGGCACCTGTAAGTAAGATGTATTCACTCCCAAATATGACACTTTGAGTGAAAAGAAGCACAATTTTCCCATGCAATGAGGGATTTTTACTGACGTTTCAGGAGCATTTACCTTCAAAATATACCATAATTATCACTCCTGTTCAGCCAAAGTTATGGTCTCGTTTAGAGACAATGTGTCCAGTGACATAGAAAGGGGAACTGGTGAGTTTTGCCTTTTTGACACTGTGAACAGTTGTAGAACTCCTGCACAGAATATTTGAAATGTTAAACTATTTGTATACAACATTTGTAAACAGTCTCAGTTATGTGCGTTACTTCATTATGCCGCCGCTAAATATCACTGTGTTGCCATGGCGACGGTCTATTGGTCAGCACATTTGATTTGACATTCAGCTGAGGGTGCCTGTAGCAACTGCAGCTGGTTGTTGTGAGTGTTTGGGTTTGACAGTCTGTTAATGAATGTAATACTTCACACTTAGGCTGCTGGAGACGGGGCAGCGCTGACAAACCTGCCTCCACCCATGTGTGTACAGAGAGAGAGAGAGAGGGAGTTGTTGGTGTCAGATAAGGTCTTCAAACCTTAACGCTGTTATCACAAGATTGATCTTGAAGGCTGACTCTAGATCAGTACCTGGGCAGGTGATCACTGTCACTGAGCTTCACAAGGAAGGTCATATGGCAGAGGATTTGTTGTTTTGAGTGCATGGGCCCAAATAATGTCTAAAGTTCAGATTTTTCCCGCCTAATACAACATTATCGATTTGATCGTGACCTTATATTCCACCTCTTGTTTCCATTTTGGTGTAAACTGGGCCAGCAACATGCTCACTTCACCAGGGGTCACACAAACATTAATTGTACCTATTTATGCACAAGGCTCACACACACACACACACACACACACACACACACACGCTTACAATCAAACACATGTGTGGTTGCCCTTGGTCTCTGCCCCCCAGGTCTGACTGACTGTAGCAATCTCAGGTTGGAGTAGTTGCCTTGTAGTCATTAAAATGTCAGCAGTGTGCTGACATTTACTTCATTTCCCATTTATGTGGACGAAGAAAATTCTCAAACAAGCTCATACGCTCGCACTAAGGACGCATAAAAAGCCCCATATTCCGTCTGTATCCACTCTGTCCATTACGAGGTCCCATGTTGTATGGATTCCAGTGCCCAGCTAATTATGTCCTCTAGGTTTGCGCAGTCTTCCAAAATCAAACTCTGTTTTTGATTTGTTTTCATCATCTGCATTATTTTCTGCTCGATCCCGTCTGTCATGGCTGGAGAGTTGCCCTGAAAAGCCCTTTAAGCCCGGGTAAACAGACAGAGAGACAAGAGGGAGAGAAGAGTCCTTGGGAGCAGATAAGAGTTGAGCTCTCAGCAAGGCAAATTTCGTTCTGGGGTGTTGTCTATCGGTAAGCCCAACAGATTTGTGAGGGTGTGATTGTAATGCATTATCTGGTGAAGGCAGTCAAAGGGAGGCTCACAAATGGCAGGCAGTGCCCTATTATCACAGCCAGTCCAGAGGAGCACAAGAGAGTCAAACTGGCACAGAGACGCAACCAGAACACACAGTACACAGACATTTGAACATAGAAAGAGTGGTGAAAGGAAAACACATCTGGCTGCAGGCTGGGTCTGTCCCTGAATCAGGACGATCAGAGTCGACTCACAGTTGGCACTCCAAAAAGTCCACTTCAAAAATCCTTTGATTCCAGCTTCTTAAAAGAACAGTGTATAACATGTAAGGGATAATGTACAGCGAGCTTGTCATTGTTGCGAAATAAACAGGGATGTCACATGGCCTTAAAGAGGTTTATTTCAAAATAATGACCCGCTAGCTGTACTTATCCCGCTTATCACACGGCTACTTACGTAAGAAATCAATACTTTTACACAAAAACAGTCTGCCAGAGTACAACATCAGAACTGCGCCCATAGCAACAGTCTGTTATACATAGCAACAGTCTGTTATACATAGCAAAGGAACACCGTGATTGACCAGTCAGAATCAAGTATTCAACAAAGCCGTGCAATAATTAGGGAGATCTATTGGCAGAAAGGGAATATAATATTAATAACTATGTTTTCTTTAGTGTATAATCACCTGAAAATAAGAAGTGCTGTGTTTTCGTTACCTTAGAATAAGCCGTTTATATCTACATACGTAGCTGGTCCACTCTTCAATTGGTTGTAACCTGCAACCTCATCGCTAGATACCGCCAGATGTTACACACTGTTCCTTTAAATGTGAATATTTTTTGGTTTCTTTGCTTGCTATGACATTAAACTGAATATCTTTCAATGTAGACAAAACAAGAAATTTGAGGACGTCATCTTGGGCTTTGAGAAACACTGATCAACATTATTTACCATTTATTGACATTTTATAGACCAAACAACTAATTGATTAATAATCGACAGTTGCACGCTCAACATTATTACTGTTGTTTTCACCTCAAAACACCGTACCTGCAAATGAGAAATATATTATTCTCTCCGCAGCCCAGTTACTGTCAGTTCAGCTCACCTGCAGATGTTGCTGCAGCTGTCAGGTGTGAGTGGTATTGTTTGGCAGGTTAGCATCTCGGCATCAGTTATATTGTTATTATAAACTGCCTAATGGCAGGAAGATAACTATGTTGCTGTGCGTAACAATACAATTGCACATGAAATGATGTGGCATTTTATGTATTGAGTTGAGGAGAAAGTAGGTGGCTTGATTTGCACAGGAATTTTCACAGTGTTTAAATCGTTACTGCACATTGTTGTACTGTCTGTCTTACTCAATAGATTTAAAGAGAGGACGAATGTATCCCAGTTTTTGTAATGTCTTGACAGTTTGTGACTTGTTCTTCTGTCAATACCCTTGTTTACGTCTCTTCTTTTAATGGGTTATAAACAGTGACTCAATATCAGCTCCAACGACCTCGACCACAGTGATTAGTATTATTATTATTACTCTGCTTCATGGACGCATGCACTTCCCATCATCTATCTGTACTGCACAAACAAAGCTAGAGCTAGACACAAGCTCTCGCCGACATCACATTACCCCATCACACACATATAATCAGTGATGTGGAGTCTACTGACACACACACTGTAACAATGGAGAGAGAAATAGAAGCAATAAGGCATTGTGAATTGAGCAAGCAGACTGCTCAAGGGAGATAAAGTCAATTAAATTCTAATCAAACTAAGAGGATGCCATGCATTTGCTTATGGCAAAGTAGAGAGGGGTGTATGTGTGGGTGAGGTTGAATGGGGGCAGAGATGGCACACGCGCTAAAGAAAATACAATGAAGCCCCAGGTACAGCTGATCATGCACTTATAATTGACGAGCAGAACCAAAGTCAGCAACAAACAAAAGTCCAAAATGAAGCAACCACAGTAAATACTGGTACTAGGGCTGTCAAAGTTAACACAATGATAACGCGTTAATGCAAATTTGTTTTAACGCCACTAATTTCTTTAACGCAATAACACAACTTGTGATTTTTAGGTTGTATCAGGTTCAATTTTAAAGCTGCTAGATACTGGAATCATATGAAACTAGAAAACCTAAGGAATCCATAAGTACCAAGCATGTCATACTGGCTTGTTTGGTGAGAAAAAACTGCCATGGCCATTTTCAAAGGGGTCCCTTGACCTCTGACCTCAAGATATGTGAATGAAAATGGGTTCTATGGGTACCCACGAGTCTCCCCTTTACAGACATGCCCACTTTATGATAATCACATGCAGTTTGGGGCAAGTCAAAGTCAAGTCAGCACACTGACACACTGACAGCTGTTGTTGCCTGTTGGGCTGCAGTTTGCCATGTTATGATTCAAGCATAATTTTGTATGTTAAATGCAGTACCTGTGAGGGTTTCTGGACAACATTTGTCATTGTTTTATGTTGTTAATGGATTTCCAGTAATAAATATAACATATATTTACATAAAAAAAAGCATATTTGCCCACTCCCATGTTGATAAGAGTATTAAATACTTGACAAATCTCGCTTTAAGGTACATTTTGAACAAATAAAAAAATGTGTGATTAATTTGCGATTAATCATGATTAAATATTTGAATCGATTGACAGCCAAACTGGTACATAAAACAAAGAAAAAAGTGGCTCTGTATTATATATTAGCTGTATAAATGAGGTGGAAGAAAAAGTTGCAACACTGCCAAAAGAAAAGAAGCAGACTAGAGGTTTTCAGTCAGCTGTAACTGCAGTGAGTTTGGAGGGCAGCCCTACAGCCCTGCACCATCTCCGGAGGAAATATAGAGCCTGCAGCCAGAATAGCTTCCCAGTCACAGTGTTGTGCCTTAATTAAAACAGGGCTGAGTTGAAGCATGGTCTCTAGCTGTGTTAAATTCCCGCAGCAAAAGAGGCATTACATCTGTGCCAAGGAATCAATCTTTTGACCCGTTGGTATTGTGTTTCTGCTGCTGATTAGCATTGTGTTAATCAAGGATGTGGTGCAGATTATTGCAGCCAGACAACGGAGAGAAGGGACACAGACAGAGGGCGGTGTGTACTGCTGGTGGTTATGTTTAGCTGAGGTGGTAAGCCACCTACATTATATGACATATCTCATATGGTAATTAGTTTAGGAGGTGGAAGCCTAAACAAAAAGCCAAACAAGCCAAACAAACAACAAATGAGTGACTGGATATAGAAAGTAGTGTTCACGTAAGCAGGAAATAAACTGGATATAAACATGAAATTTGAATACAAGTGATTACGTTTTCGACAAGGACAAAGCCAGAGCAGCTGTAGGCAACATACCAGAATTTCACATTTTAGCAAGGAACACACAGATGAGCAGTAGTTATCAGTAGTTTTGTATTCTGTCAATGAATTTTTCATCGTCATTGAACGAAAGGTAAAAGTAGCACTTCAACCTTGTCGGTCTGAGAGTCAGTTGTGTCTCTCAGGGATATAGCTCATATCAAAGCTGACTGTGGGATAGGAAAGATATAATCCTCCTACTCACATCCATGTATGTGAACACACACACACACACATACACACTGAACTTCACACAAAGTTAACCCTGCCTTAGGCGTCAGTCTTTAGCTCACATACCACACACAGAATTACAAGTTCAGGCCAGGTCTTTTTTTATCCATCTTTAAAATGGCCAAACCAACCACCACATCGACACAACCTTGACAGGCCTCCTGCTTTATAGAACAGCTCCTGCTTGGCTTTACAGTTTTTTCACAGAAACAGGGTAGTGCTGATGGTCGATGACTAGTAGAAAGTCTCTCTGACCTCATGTGGTTGAAACACATGCCTGTTTTGTAGTTGTATGCCTGCACTCTCACTTCAGGGGTGAAGGGTGTATGAGTTGGATCTCACTCTATGTGTGTGTGTGCACTGTGTAATGTCAAATTAATGTCTACTTAAAGGCAGGGTGGGCGATCTTGAGAAACTAGCAAGAGTACACTAGATTTTTAAAAACAATCCAACCAAAAAACTGAGCCCAGTAGTTGCCAACTCTTGTCCAATGAAAGTAGCTACAGCACTTGCTCCAAAAGTTCCTAAATCTCGAGAGATAGGCACCAAGTCAGCAACACTGACAGTCCAACGCTTCAGGCCTCCCTCCAGAGTCACTCCCCCACAGTTATCATTACGAACATAAACACATCATAATGAACATTAACGGCAAACATGGCTATTGTTAGTACTCACAGCTGTCAAGCTAACAGCTTGTGGAAGACTCTGGTGACGCGCAATGCACGGGCAGTTTGCAGGCAGACAGGAAGCCCCTCGATGAGCAACCTGTCTGTTTGTTACAGTACAGTCCTGCGACAACTACAGATACTGGAATATTTTCCGGTATCTGTAGTTGTCGCAGGATGTGAGAATTTTATCTAATACAACAAAAAAAAATCTAAAATCTTTGCCAACCCTACCTTTAATTGTTGATCTGATAAATGATTTACTCTTAAAGGTGCAGTGGGTAGAATTGGAGCAACTATGATTAAACAAAGTTATTTTTATAAAATGGTCACTATATCCTGACAGTAGTGTATGAGACAGGTAATCTGAAAAAATCATGTGCCTCTGTGTCCGGTCAGAGTTGATCTGGAGCTTGCCATCTCTGAGCAGCTGTCAATTACTCATAAACTTCGATCAAACGGTCAAACTAGGCAGCGCTGATCAAATATGAATCAATATTCTGTTACTGCAATGCCCATTTCTCGCCTCAAATGTTTAAAAAAGAAGTAAAAAAAGTAAAAGTTGTTTACTCTTGAACATGCATCAGCTGCATTAGCCAAAAGTGCGGGTCATTATTTGTCTTAATTTGATGAATACATTTGTTATTACAAAGATAGATTTTAGAGTTAGTTTTATTTAGCCTTTGGCTGCTCTGTAGAAAACAGATCCATTCACTTCTCTTACTAGTGTGTGTGTGTATGTGTGTGTGTGTGTGTGTGTGTGTGTGTGTGTGTGTGTGTGTGTGTGTGTGTGTGTGTGTGTGTGTGTGTGTGTGTGTGTGCGCCAAAATGAATAATGTGCTTCATTTTAGATGCCCTTCTTGACAGTTTTATGCATGTATGACTGGAGCTCGGCGGTCCCATCTTTCATCTCGAGTCGTCCCACTGTGGTCTGTTGTTTTCATATTCGCAAGCGAAATGTAGCAAAAAATGGCTGCCAAAAAAATCTAACACCTTGGCTTACAATATAAAAATATGAAGCTCTGATGCATAAAAAAATAATAAAAACTCCAAAAGCTTGGCTTTGTTGTGTAAGAAACCCGTCCATTGGAAGGGGATCAGACATCTCTTCTGTCTAAACCCAAAGCAGGCGCTCTGTAGTGTAGCGAGTAATTTTGTTCGCTGTGAGAATGAAAATGACAAGTGATGTGAGTCTGATCTATAAAGAGAGTCCCGTGCTCTCCTTGGCAAAGTACTGCTATGTGCAATTAAAAAGAGGCTGTTTCCGCTGCCAAATCAAAGATTGTATTCCTGATGGCTGGAGGGTAAGAGGCAGCAGATACTGTAGGTCATACAGAGGACTTTGGTTATCATTTTTATGAAGTTAATACGATATAAAGGGATATATTACATTTCCTTCAATTATGTAGGAGGCTCTCAATGCTAGGAATAATACTGTATGTAGGTTGGCTGTTATTTCTCAGCGTCTATTATGAATTTAATACCACGCTTGAGGGAATCTGTTTAAACAGCCAGCTGATCCCAACTATTGGAGGACAATTTATTGATTAAGGCATAGCCTTGGATTTAGTCCAGTTTATTTTGTAGCTGGGTGTCTGAAAGATACTATTGATCAGACAACACATTGCTGGAACAGCAATTTGTGAGATGCTTGAGACCAATAATATGGCATCCATGTGTAAAAGCTGCTTATGCTCTTCATGTCTGCTTCATACACCAGCTATTAACCCCTTAAAAACATACTGTTGTTTGCATGATCCTGTTTGTATCGATGTAAAATAAAGACCATAATAGCTAGAGCATTAAATTTTTTTTGTAGCAGAAAGCTGAGGCTTGTACGCTCGTGATGACGTCATTACATTGTGTTAAGTGCAGTACAAAATATGGTGACAACACGCGGTGGCACCAGAGTATTTCCCAGTAATGGCAGCGGGAGAATGTTACATGATCCCATTTAAATTGATCTAAATTAAAAACCATAATTGCGAGAGCATTAATTGTTTTTGCAGCAGAAAGCTGAGACTTCTGTCTTTTGCGTCTTTCATGTAACGAAACTATCAAAACGCACTCCATATGCTCATATAAATGAGCAAATCTCAAAAACTAGAAAACGTGCATTGTTCAAATTACTTATGGAGTGTTAAGAAATATTGTGTTTATTTTTGTTTCTACATTTAGAAATCTTCTGGATCAATATGTTTTGTGAGTTTATTTAGTAACATTTAATGAAAAAAATGTTGATTTTTGTTTTCAAATTTATGACACAAAAATACTTTTATTAATTATTATAGTTTATTGACTGACATAACCTTGTAGCTTAGGTTGTACTGATTGTAGGGATATGAAGCATTTGAAGATACTCCAAGAAATGACTGAAACCCTTATTAATACATTAATTTATCCAGTAGTTAATCCCAAAATGTTAACCCTTAATTGAAAAAAAAAAATATTTAATGTTAATCTGTAAATTTTAAGGGATGTTTACTTCTTTTAAAAAAACTTAACCTGTGCAGAAAACTCCTTACAATTAATATCATTATCCATAAATTCACACTTTACCTGCAGTAAAGTATTAAATACTTGGATAAGAATCCCTTAAAATATCACAATTATTACATCTTAAATTACACCTTAATGGAATTTATCACCTGTAAGGTCTTTTATTTAGTTGGTCGACTTCACCCTTTATAATAATGGTATTAAGGTATTTTTAAGGGGATAATTAATGGATTGTTATTTATTATGGTATCACAATATGAAAAAATATCAATTAAGGACCATTTCTATTGAGTTCAAAGGGTTTATATATATTGCAAAGGCTATAGAGGTTCAAGTGTGATGGTAAATATAAAGAGAAAAAGTGGACACCCCTTTTTTGTGCATGAATGTGATAATTCAATGTTGTGTAAAAGTCATTTAGTGGTCACAACTGTCTACACTTTTCCACATTATGTCAAAAGGTTTTCACATCTTATCTACAAAAATACATAATAGGATAGGAAAACCCATACTCTCTTACTCGGCCTTATTCTTTCATCAAATTGAAAATAGCCTGTTTATCTTACCCAGTCCATCCATGTGGATCCTTGACCACGTTTGGTGACCATAGGAATGAACACAAGTACAATGTTCAATACTTTATTTTCTAGATATTAAATTAATTCCACCGCTATATCCTCCCAGAGACTCTCTCTATCCGTGCTTTCATCCCTCCATCATTCGTAGCTGTTATCACAGTGCCTCTCACAGGCCAAACAGTCAGAGCCATTCACAAAGTCTTTCCGTTTCCTCTATTGTTTTTCTCTGCAGCCTCCCAGGTAGAAGAGAGGAAATACCTTTTTAATTGGTTTGTCAAAGCCTGAAAGAGATGCTCATTTTTTCTAATAACAGTCAATCAGTAATGTATCATTTGGGAATAGTTGTCTCATTTATTTCATTTTAAACTGGTTTATTCGCTATTAGGAGCTGGGCAAGCAATGATTGGAGAGCAATAAGCAACACAAACATGTACCCTCTTCCATCTACCTTTATGAAGACCTTTCACTGGCAACCTTAGGGCTAACTAACAACTTAAAAACTTGGACAACAAAGATCACACAAATACCCTCACTCTGAAGGTCTGAAAGCAAACTAACCAAAGCTGCTTCTCGTAAAGATAAAAGCACAAAAACACACACTCGCAGTGTAAAGAAACATCCCTCTGACCCGTGTCCAGCTCTGTAGCAATTAATTAGAGGCCATCGTCTTCTCTCTGAAAGGGCTTGTTGGCAAAGTGGCCTGTTGTCTTGCACTCTGACAATCTTTATTATCCAATCAGTGCTGGCGTCCGTCCAGTATTAGAGGACTCAGACGGAGTCTTTCATCTTATCCTTCTCTTTTAGACATGAGTGCAGTTTCCAGGGAGGGAAAGGTGTTTCAAACTCAACCTTTCCTGTAATGACATCTTTAAGCTTGGGCCGCAATGTTGTTTTCTGCCAAAAGTCTGGTTGAAAGTGTTGCAGCAACTAAAAAAAAGGGAAGAGTAGCTTGAAATGAGGTGTGGTAAAACTTTGAGTCAGTGACAAACAAGTGTGTTTGTGGGTAAAGCGCGACTACCACTAATGAGCACCGTCCGTAATGCTTTACATAACGATGTAATGACTGTGCTGACTCTTTCTGTGCCAGTGCCTGCTCCTGTGTTTGCCATTGTTTACATAAAACCATGATGAATGTGATGAAAGCCTCAGATTTAGATTACCGCCGTGAAAAAATCCAATATATAAAAAGTGCATGATTGGCAGATTCAATCATAGCACACTGAACGGGGCCCACTGTGAGCTGCTTAATGTCAGGAAAAAAACATAATCGCACAGAAAAGCAACTGAGGGACAGCAATAAGGCAGAAAAATAATGTGAAAAATAATGGCGTTTCTGGTATTTTCGTTTGAGCTGCGGTTTTGTGGAGCTGAACAGAAAACTCCCACAAAGTGCACTTCATGCATTTTTCTTTTCTGCTGTCATTTATGTAGTTTTCATTGTCGGGTTATATAACTAAAACAGTTACTGAAATCTCTTTCTTTATCCCTCCCTTGTTTTATACATCTATATGTGACCAATATACAGGTAAAGGTTATTCTGGTGATCCTTCTAATGGCCGCCAAGGCTTCAACAGTGCCTCAAATTTCATATTGTCTTTTCAACCGCCAGAAAAATCTTTGGCATTGGACAATTCTGCAAGCCACAGATACGTTGAACAGCGACGTTTCTTAACCAAAAATATGTTTCATATAACAAAATAACGTAACGTAATGACGTAACGTAACGTAATAACAACGTAACAATGTAACAATGTAACAATGTAACAACGGAACTTAACAACGGAACTTAACAATGGAACTTAACAACGGAACAGAACAACGGAATGGAACAACGGAATGGAACAACGGAACGGAACAACGGAACGGAACAATGGAACGGAACAACGGAACATAACAACTGTAACAACACAATAAAACCACTTTAGTTAGGTTTAGGAAAGAACAACACGGTTGGGCTTTAAACTACTACGCTTGTATAGTGAAAATGACACTGAACGTTGTGAACCAGGGACAACGAACGGAGAGCTGATTGTAACATGATGCACGGGATACAAATAGGGTGACCAGACCACAACAAACCAAATGTGGGACACAAGTATGCTTGTGTAGGACAATGTGGGACACGTTACCAAGGCTGAGAGGTAGTCTACAATTTTTATATAAAGTCTATCTAACTTAAATAATAAACATTTCTAATCTGCCCCTTATCTTGTAACATCTCTATGCTTTGCCCGGATGCATCCATAGATCGGCACATCTCTTTTTGAGCCCTCAACATTTGCTGTGAGACTCACATGACTTGACTTTTGAAAAGTAGAGCCAATGAAAATGTGGAACATCGTCTCAATATGTGGGACATGGGACAAGTGCTAAAAATGCTGTGCAGTCCCTCGTAAAGTGGGACACCTGGTCACCCTAAACACGAACACTGGTCTCCTGGATGAAAGTTTTGTGTTTGTTGGATCGATCCACCTCCCTCTTGCCCGCCCGGTGTGTCTCTTTTTGCTATTTAAACTACGTATCTTGCTCTGACCGAATGCAAAATCATTGACATTCAACGTATCCTTGGTTTTCTGAAACATACAATGCCAACACTTTTTTTCCTGGTGACTGGACTGTATTTTTTTTGCAGATAGTAAATCACAGATGCAATTACCCTACGCCGCAGTTAATTGGCCATGAGTAATTAGTTACAATTTGCATAAATCTCCATTCCCTCCTCCCTTATTTATAGTCCTGCAACTCCCCGAAATACATCATGCATTACAGCAAACACACAACTTTTAGCTGTAACACTTGTAGCACAAAAGAAGTAGAAGCCTATAACTTAACAACATTAAACAAGTCAGCAAATTGTGAGTTACTGAATGCATAATTGGTTATAATTAACTTCTGTATGCACTGTATCATAAACTCATACTAATAAATGCTTTCAGTACATCATAAGAGATGCATGAGAAACGCTGGTAGTCCAGCAACCCTTCATTGATATGAACTGTTTACTGAATTTACATCCTCACGCTCCCTTGGTCAACAAACTGGAAGACAAGCTGGGTTTTTCAGTAGTTCAACACCAATTAAAATTTAGATTTGGCATTTTGCATTTAGCTTTTTAAACGTAAGCATGCATTTCAGACGATTATCTCTGAATAGAGCTGTTTTGTAGTTTTGACACAGCATCTTACAGCTTGATTATCAAGCTTCATTTATCAGTTCTGTCTTGAAAAATGTATTTGCTCATTAAATAATGACTACATGCAATATTATTTGCAGCACACATGGAAAACCATTGGAATTGCATTTTATTATGCCATGTAAGTAGACTTCCTGTTAAAAGGCCAAACACACATATGTCACGTGTTTGTTACGTATGTCATGTAACACAGTGTGGCATGCACTGGTTTCTGCAGTAGAATCTTATTTATCAAACCTATTATGAAAATGGCGCGCTTACCTCTTCTATAAAAACCTCTCCTCTTAGTATAAATTAAAGATAGTGTTCTCACCTGATCTGAGCGTGAGTATAAACACAACAAAGCTGTTACGGAGGACTAGTGAGAAGAGTTTCTGTGTTCGACGTGATGACGTTTAGTAGTTTCATTTAGCCACTTGTTTAGCAACTGCCTTTTTTAAGACATAAAGGCTTCAAAATTCACAAGTGGGGTATTTACTGGCATATTTTATGTCGTAGAACAAAGCGTTAAAATCTCTTAAGCTTGTGTGTGTGTCACATACCTTATTTCAGGCATCTAAAAAAAACATTCAAAAAACCCATTGCCTTCCAGACGAGGGAACTGGAAGTGCTAAAATACTAACTCATTTCCAGGTTTGGTTTTTCACCAAAAAACATCTGCCAAAGTGTCATCACATTCATTTCACACTTGCATCCTTTCCACTTTTTTTTATTTTGCAGCTCTTTTTCTCATTTATGAGCAACAGGGTCCTGTTTCATTGAAATCCTGAGCAGAATTGTAACACTAACCACCATTGTCCTAGAAATCTATTATGGTACCACACTTCCCAATGTCAATACCAATGGAGCAATGTCATTACATTGTTAAGTTTTTTAATGAAACAGTTATTTTGTATCTACAAAAGAATAAAAGAAAAAGGATGAGATGAGTGAAGAAGGAGAATGAGGAAATGCAGGAAGCACGTGGTGGCTGAATGTGGTGAAGTGATCCTGATCTCCGCATTATAATCGAGTTCCAGTTTTAAATGGGTCAAACTCTCCTCTCTATCAGTGATCATTTTTCAGAGCCACTTCTGTCATCCCCTTTACCCTTCCTCCCCACTCCTGTCTACTCTCCTGACCTCTCCTGTTCCTCTTCCCCTCTTATCAGTGTCACTGCATCTTTTTGCTCTTGTGGTTCAGTCATGCGGCCATTTCTCTTCTCAGCCGTCCTTTACTGATTATTTGACTTTTCCTAGCTTACTTTATTCCCCATTTGTGTGCAGACATCAGTCAATCCGCGGCGTAAGGAGACAGTTTGCATTCAGAATCTATTTTGATTGTTATTTGATATTGATATTTTGATATGTTGGTATTTGTCTATGTGATTGTGCTGGTGTGATAGTACATACCCTCTCTCATCCTTGTTATCATTTCCTCACATTGAGAATGTCATTTTGAAGTGACGAGAAGTCAGACAAGTTACCTCGAGCACTGATAGATGGAACTGAGGCCAAATTAATAAACCAAAACATCAGGAAAAAGGTTGTCACTTTGCCACACTGTAAAAAAATGTGACGCGTTGTGAGGTTTTGACTTCCTACAACCTATGCAGTATGTCACACAGAGAACGGAAATGACCAAGTGTTCCTTCCCAGTGGATCTGTTTCTTTGATTGTACATAAATAAGCTTTGACAACTTTATTGGATGTGTGTGGGTCTCATTTTCCTTCTGTCACTTCCTAACGTTTTTTCCATCTTTATTCTGCAATAGTAATCTATTTTTTGAGTCTCTGTGTGAAACCCAACACCTACAGCAGTAGTGACCAGAAATAGAAACGCTACTAGCTTCAGTGATGCAAAGCTGTAATGTAGAAATATTATGTGCACTAGAAGCTTTTACTTAATGATGCAGATAATTTTATTTATTTAACCAGGTTAAGATTCAGAGATTCAGAAAAGGAGGCAAGAAAGAAATGATGTGATTATTCTGACAGGATCAGGAAAAACAAATGTCATGTCTCTGGCAGATTTAAAGGTACAGCGTTTAGGATTAGGTGACATTTAGAGTTGTTCGGGTATCGGAAATGCGTCCAAATCTGGGATCAGGTACACCAGTCTATGCACCGATTCGATACCATAATTTAATAACCTAGAAAAAAATCAACTTGTTTAACTGGAAATTAATTCTTCTTCGTTGCTCCAAAACAGTAGCTTTCACTTTGCTGTGCTGTCGCCCCAGATGTATCATGGCTGCCACTGGCAACTACTGTTTTAGAGCAGCAAAGAAGAACTGACTGCAGGTAGTTTGTCACGTGACGATAGTAAACAACAACAGTGCAGTGCCAGTGGAGAGTTTAACAGTAACAGTAGTAAGAGCAAGGAAAATGTAGTAGTGGAGTAAACAGCTGTTAAATAATAATAATACATTTGTTTCTCTCAGAGGCCAACCTTAGTTTAATAAGAAGCAACGGCAGTCAGATGACGGCTGGCGGTACCACGGTTTTGTACTCTGCGGCTCACATTACTGCAGTTTCACAAGCGTGTTGGAGAACTATGGTGGCCTTCAGGTAACGTAAAAACGCTAAAGTCTCTCTCTAGAGCCAGTGTTGAAACATGGCGGAGCAACATGGCGGACTCCATGAAGAGGACCCGCTCCCTATGTAGATATGAAGGGCTCATTCTAAGCTGACAAAAACACAACAAGTCTTAGTTTCAGGTGATTATACACAAATGAAAACATAGTTATTGATATTATATTCCATTTCTGCACAGATACCCCAAAATGCTTCACATCAGACACCAGCTGTTGCTCAAAAACAAACCATTAGGCCCCTAATTAAGACAAGGTTGCTCTCTTCATATGAAGTTTGCAGCCACATGCTGATGACTTCTACACAGTAGCTTGATCTACTAACATAAGTTAAAAAAAAAACACAAACACTACCATAGCACACACATTAAGGCAGTGGCTCCTTATATTTTCTTTATAAATCCACACAAACATAATGGTAAGGTGGACATGCTACCCTGCCACAGTCTGTCCTAATATCCAGTGTCACCTTGGCTTCCTCTCTTGTAAGCTGATAGTCAATCTTCCTCTATGGTCTTGTAGCTGTTATACTCACAAAGGTTTTGTGCATTGTAACAGCTACATCTCTATTAAGTCCCTCTTCGTACCTCTGTTTCACTGCCATTGTCTCTTTCTAAAACGTCTTCCGCCTCCAACACCTGAAAGTGGGTTTGTATTGTTAGCCTAGTGTGAAATGACTTAATGTTCAGAGCCAATGAGCTGCTTTGATCTCTGTCACCTTGAACAGCAGCCAGCTGTGCCTCGATGCCATGATCAGCGCTGCCTAGTTTGACCGTTTGAGCGGAGTTTGTGAGTGTTTTACAGCTGCATCCGTTGAATGAACAGCCAATAGCAGTGACTCCTCTCTGAAATGGTCTGTGATTGTCCAAAGTCTCCCGTCATGGTCTATTTTTTAAAGCCTGAAAACAGAGCCATGAGGAGGTGCAGGAGTCTAGTTTTCTCTCAGATCACTTTAATTACAATATGCTGAAAGGTTATTATGGAATTTTTGCCTAATGATGCCAAAAACAGTCTACTGCAGGTTTAAGCAGTATTGTTTTTGGATTCTCTCTGCACCCTAGTGGTCAAAAAATACCCAGTGCAGGTTTAGACTGAGAAAGCACAGAAAAGATAGCATTTAATTCCACCAACATCCTGAGAGAAAACGCACCCCGCTAGTCTAGTAACATGATGTTTCAGACACACAATTACACAACAGCTTGTAACAGCTCGTTGATTATGTGTATATACGAAGAACTTTAATGGTGACTGCATTAAGTCCCACCTGATTGTTGTTGTTGTTGTTGTTGTTGTTGTTGTTGTTGTTGTTGTTGTTGTTGTTGTTGTTGTTGTTGTTGTTCAGTCTCCCCCACTGTTTCTCTCTCAGTGTGAAGCCCAGGAAAGGTTAGACTAGCAGCTGGTCCATCCATCCATCCATCCATCCATCTGTAACCACTTATCCTATTCAGGGATCGCAGGGGGCTGGAGTCAATCCCAGCTAACTTTGGGTGAAGGCGGGGTACACCCTGGACAGGTCACCAGACTATCACAGGGCTGACACATAGAAACAGACAACCATTCACGCTCATATTCACACCTACGGGCAATTTAGAGTCAACAATTAACCTAACCTCTATGCATTATACTTTGAATTGTCACCTGGCGCCTGAATTTCCTTTACGTAAATTTCCACGATAAATTAATGCAGAAATTTCACCAGAATGCAGGAAATGAAGTGTTTGACCCCCTGCTTAATATGTGTCCCCACCAATGTTGAAACGAAACTTACACCCTTGCCTCAAAGGTGTTATTTTTTCTTTCCCTTAAACTCTTTTTCTTTTGTTTCTTTACGTTTTTTGCCACTTTCTGTCTACCTCTACAAGTACGTCATCCCCCTAACATTTTGTCAGAAATGTCATTTCAAAATGAATATCCTTATTTTCTAGTATAAAACACACTAGAATAGTGGATCGTTTATTAAACCTTCCTCACGTAAGATAAAAATAAGATAAAGGAGAACATGGTCTATACATACACACATACACAGTTACCGTATATCGAGAGTAAGGGAAGACGTGGGGTATTGTGTCCTCTCCTGTTCTCTCCTCTTCTCTGTTTTTACTTCAAATAAGTAGGTGTTAAAACAGTCTTTCATTAATACAAAATGAGCCCACAAAGAGATTTTCAGTTGTTTTCAGTGTGTTGACGGTGACGGTGTTGACTATCTCTTGGGTTTTCTCTCTCACCTACTCCCTCCCCAGACAGACACTTCAACATGCTGTAAACAGCGCTGTTTTTAGTCAACAAATTTCATCAAGCAAAATTAGCAAGCACTACAAAGAGGTGAAGGGGATGTTAATGGTTGATTTTAATTATTTTTTTTGGAACTGAAAGTGTTGTTTGGAGAAAGTTAAGCCTTTTGTAAAGCACGTTTCTGTAATAAAACTTGTCACAGGTCGTCGCAGGAAAAACTTACATAACCCATCTCCGTTTGCATTATTCTTTTTGGAGAGATTGTGTAATTGAATTTTTTTCTCTAACTATCCAAACAGTGTCTTACCTGAAGTGAGATTTATACTGTTAATTTACATTCTAATGTAGTTCATCTTGCTTTTTTGCATTGCATTAGGTTTGCACTGCGATGAATAATAGAATAATGTCACTGGGCATCGTGTGTCTACATGGCTGCCTAATGGACACATCTGTTCATCAAAGATAGATGACCAACCCTGTCCTCTCCTCACCCCATTCCGTGAAGACTCAAATGTGAGTTACATACCTAACGGTTGTGCTTCCATTTAAAATCTTCACCGGTACACCTGCGACATGCCTTTATCCAAGGTTCCTTGTAATGGAGAGGACTCAGTGATCTAAGTTTCTTTGTGTTTTTTTTACAGTGTAAGTTGGAGTTCCAGAGCTGCCTGTCTGGTAAGACGATCTCAGTAAAATGTGAAGGACTGATTTCCTATTTGACTGGTCAGGATCAGCGGACTCCATTTCTAACCAACCGTTAGCTACCGTTAGCTATCCCTGTAGCTGCGCTTAAGAGAGTAGGCATACGCGAGTGCGCATGATGTCACATCCGCTGGGACACCGACCCGAGTCCTTCACATAAAAAGCAGTTTACAGGCTGATGGAAACACAAAAAGTCGCGGAAGGAATAATTTTTTAGGTTACGTTAAAACTTAACAACTTCCCTCATTTGCAATAAAAACCAAAAAAAGTTACATACAGTCCATTTAATGGATGTGTTTCTTAAGGGGGAATAGCTCTCTCAGCAGAACCATCATTGCTGTTAGAGTTCCCTTAAACAGCAGAGCTTTCTCCACCAAACCATATAACCATCTGCCATAAATGCACTCGTGTCTCTGACTGAATTTAAGACTTTGAAATCATATGTTTTATTATTATTGTTAAGTTTTATTGGCAGATCTTTCCTGACACAAAGTAGTAGACCTATCTAGTAAGGAATTGAAACACACATTTTGAATCATTAGTCCTTTTGGTTCTTTGATACATAATCATGTATAAGGTGATAGTATAAGATCCACTGTGTACTATTCTTACATATTCTCTCTCTCTCTGTGTGTGTGTGTGTGTGTGTGTGTGTGTGTGTGTGTGTGTGTGTGTGTGTGTGTGTGTGTGTGTGTGTGTGTGTGTGTGTGTGTGTGTGTGTGTGTGTGTGTGTGTGTGTGTGCGCGTGTGTGTGTGCGTGCGTGTGCGTGTGCGTGCGCGTGCATGTGTGTGCGTCTGTGTCAAAGCTGCTGAGTGATGCAGAAATGATGTATTCATGAATATGGATGTGTCCTTCAGAGATGACAAAAACTTCCTCCTCTATCTTCTTCAGCATCCCTTCTCTGTTGTGATGTGAATGCATTTACTCTATGTCTGTGTGCATGTATGTATGTGTCTATGCATCTATTTATGTGTCTGTGTGTCTGAATGCTCGGTGCTGAGCCATTTTAATGTGACAACACGTCTGAAGCAGACTTAATGGACACTATAGCTTTTCTGCCTCCGCAGTTATGTTAGTGCAGCAGAACTGATGCGTACCACTTGATATTCTAAATTAATAGAATAGACAAAGATTGGAGATAAAAGACAACTTTATTGGTCTGGTAAATTGTTCTTTTTGTACAATATGCTTGTGTAAACTTCTAGTTGAAGTTCTTGTCCACTGTTATTGTTAGTAAGGAGTATTTTTGACTGGACTGCAGAGGGCCAGCCCTACATGCAAAAGTCTGTCACTGAGTGACTGAGTGTGTGATGAAGTTACACGATTGGTTGGCCGAGTGTTGGAGTTTCCTCATTCACTGTTGCTCTTTCAAAATGAAAAGGCGGGGAACAGTCCTTCATTCAAATGAGCCTGTCCAGTGCGACGCATCCGGCTCATGAAACTTGGACCGAGCTGTCAAACTAGGCGATCTAGTTCTAAAATGAAATGAGATTCAGCAGTGGCATAACCTATTTCTCGCTTAAACTTTTTTCAGAAGTAGAGTTTGATGGATTGTTTAAACGGAATAACAGAAAGTCTACGAGCAGGCGCCATGTTGTTTCCTGTTTGAAACAGAAAGCAGAAAACCAGGGACCAATCAGATGCATTCCATGATAGGGTACGTCACCGCTTGAATGGCCAGTTGAGTGAAGCAGCGCGTCCCTTAGTGTCCTCACCGGATCTGGTTGACATGTAGCACTGGATTTAACATTATAGGCATGACCACTGATTATTTGAATAACAATTTATCCACAAATAGTGGTACACTGATTGACAAAAAAAATTATATATATCTTGTTATTGACCGTTTTGGTATGGGTAGTTACAACTATGGCTGGTTTGGGTTGTTTCTTTCTTTATTAGCGTTGAGTTGCAGCTTAGCCTCCAGTGAATGCATGCGAGTCAACATAGTCATGCATGTGTGTGAGTGAGTGAGAAACATATGGCTATTGTGTTTCCTTTGCTTTGTTTGTTGCCATTCCCCATTGATCCGAGTTAACAAATACTGCATGAAAGACAGAGGAGTGAGGGAGCGAGGGAGATGGAAGGAAGAGAGAAGAAAGCAAAGGCAGCAGGGTAATTCCCAGCCATGATCCCGTGTTTGATATCTGACTTGTGGCTCAGATCAATAGGGTGTGTTTGATGAGAAACACACAGCCTTCCTGCCTGATGGTTTACCACAGCTTCCTCCCAGGTGAATGTGAAGCCAAATGCCTTCACACACACACACACACACACACACATACCCTCACTACTCAGTCTATTGGTGCCTTCAAATTGAGTCGTGCTTACTCTGTTCATGAGAAGAGTCCATATGAACGCCCCCCCTCTTGTGGTATTCACGATCTCATAAGTGGAACGTTTCCGAAAGCTCAGAGTTTGCGAGTTGTGATGTGTTTGTTGACATTGGTGGAGGTCATGGAAGTTTTCGGTGCAAAATAAGTTAATATATTGTAATTTTAGTCGTATATTGTTTGGGTTTTTTCAAAATTTTATAATATGTCTGAGGAAAATGTTGATATTCCCAATGGCCTCATCTGTTTCTTCTGTAATTATGCCTTTGCATTTCCTGCATAGATGCTGACAGTAACGTTAATATTACCGTTGCTTAGCAGCAGTGTTCTCATGACTTAATCACTTGAACGCCAAGCATATCGTGTACACAACTTTCCATGTTGTAAACACAAGCTCACAAGTTTCATTTGAAGGTACCAAATAATTAGCTTGCTAGCGCACCTCGCAGTCTCTCCGCTTCACTCCCCACCACCAGCAGACTAGTTTGCTGGTAGGAGAGTGGTCTGCAGTTTCATAGTCTCCTAGCAGCGGGGAGTGACGGACGGACTGTTTGGACCCACCAGCGCGCTGTTTGGCTCATTTTCTGTAACCAGTGTAGTATGAAAGCATGGTTGAATTAGCAAGCTAGCTAGCTAACTAGCCAGCCCCTAAATGAATAAAATGTAATGCTTCATCCACACACTCTTGTCACAGCGTAGGAAAGCACATCACATACGTCGAGGCAGCTGTTGAGTCGTACAAGGAGCCAACTGTATGATCAATAATCAAATGACCTTTCCATCACATGACTTTTGTTTACAATTTCTAGACCGTTTGAGTTTCGCCTTTATGAACCCAAACCGGACCTATAGGTGTGAACACGCCCTAAATCAAACTTATAGCGTTTACAATATATCTGGCTGATATGCTGTAATATTTTTCGATTTCAGTCATAGCTGAAATACCCCTTTGTTCGTTAATACTGTAAGTTGTAGAACAGTGGACATTCAATATGTACATTGCGAGATAGAGAGCATTCATCTTGTTCTTTATTTTACCTTCCAGTCATTTATTACAGGTGACAGCCTAAGTCTGCAGGTTTTTTTGCAATCAGCATATTTTGGTTTCCTTTTTATAATCTAATAATATGACAAGAGTTGAATCCAGGATTGTGTAAGGAACAAAATCAATAAGCATTGTTGGAATCAGATACCCAGCACTTCTCTCTGTGCCCACAGTTGTTTAAATCTCACTTTCCCCCATTTTCCTCTCCCTCTCTCTCTCTATTGCTCTATCCATCTCCATGTCATCCTCCCCTCTCCCTTTCTCTGCTCCATTCTTATATTTGATGGTGACACTTCTGCATAAAGGGCGGATGGATGACCTACACTTCTTGACTGCAAAGATGAATTACTCGCTTCACCATTTCTCTCTTGTCCTGTTTTATGAATGCTCTTTCACATTTGGTGTTTGTCTTCAGTTTTACTGTCAGCATGGCAAAGCCTTCAGGTTTACCCATGCCTTTACCAAGGAAGACATATTTAACCATATCCTATTCAGAGTGTTTGCAACCTTTGCAATAAGTGCTCTCTGCAATTTGTTTAGGTAATCAAGCAGGAAAGGAAAGATGCATTATTTATTGTAACTGTACATATATGACTGTATATGACTGCAAGAACTTCACAAATTACCATAAAGTTAAAATCAACACATCTGTGACACAGTCTGTTTAACTTCCTAACACTAGCTGTAAGCAGCTTCTTATACATAATTAAAACTACTGATGCCAAGATTTTTTTATTTAATCAAAGCAAATATTTAAATAATCAAAATAATTTGAATTGTGTGTTTTTATGCAAATAACCACTATAGATAACAATAGCGAAGTACAGTACAGTACTGTGTACAGTACCCTCCCACCCCCCAAAAATAGGGCTCTCCCAGAAGCTGCAGTGTAATTCAGACACTGTAATTTACCATGCATATGTTTTTTTTATGTGAAAATAAATCGAACATTGAATGACATCAGATCTAAAGTGTTATCTAAATGTTATTCCTTCATTTAGTGCATTGATTTCAAAAGTGGCAGATCAAATTTCTGAGGAGCAGACAAATAAAAATATTTGCCTGCCACAGTAACAGGCAGTGAAAAAAGTTAATTTCAGACCCTGCGGCTTGGTCACTAGTCAATTCTTTAATAAACAATGTTTGTTTATGCTACGTGTTTAATGATAGAAAACACATTTTGGCTGTTATATTATTATTGACATTTTTTAACTCTCAAATATCAATATTAGCCTAAAAACACCTGGTATTCGCCGGGCTCTGTTGTATACCCCTTGAGCATTTCCACCAGATGCAGTATAGTGTTGTGTTACTCTATCTTTAATCCATTTTTGTGGGTTAGTAATCCAATATATTCATGGATCCAGAACTCTACAGTTTTTTTTGCTCTATCATCTCAAATAGTGCAGGATCAGCATCAGCCACAGTCTTGTCCCCTCGGGCCCGTTTGGCACACAGTGTCTCATTCAAGATGACTTCAGCAGGGTGAATGCTTCCCCTCACAGGGCTCTCTATTGAAGGTCTCTCTTAACCACTAAGCCCCTTGTGCTCTGAATGTACAAGTGTTCACCATGTATTCCCAGTGGAACAACTTTGATGTCAGTTGTGTGTCTGACGCTGACATCCTTAAGCCTGCCTGACCCTGCTGTGCTGCTGAAAGAAACGGTTAACAGGACATGTTGTCTCTGTGTATCTTGTCCCTTTATATGTGTGCCTCCCAGTGTGCAAATGTTTTCTGCTCCGGCTTTCTGACTCACTGCCCAGCAAAAGGACTTCCATCACAGGCAGCAGTGCCGTTCTTGTCCAAAACAATTTGGGTCACGCCAAGTGGAACAGAAAAGAGGGTTCCTTCGAGACTCATCGTGGGCTACAGTGCAATGTCTAAAGAGGGTGGAGAGGCAACGATGGAGAGAAGTCGGAGCAGCAGGAGAATCAGAGGAGAGAAGAGCAGAGTGAGTGTCAAAGTGAAACAAATTGAGTTTGTGTCCAAACACCAAAGACTGTCAAAGGGAGAAAATGGAAAAAGAGCGGAAGGGAACATTAAAGTGAACAAGACATATACCTCTGTTTTTGAGTCAGGAGAAAATGAGTGTCTCGACTTAAAGGGATAGTTCGGGTGTTTTGAAGTGCGGTTGTATGAGGTACTTATCCATAGTAGGTGTATTACGTACGGTAGATGACGGTCGGCATGCCCCCAGCATCGAGAAACAGACAGGAGCACCAGCACCAGAGCAAAGCAATACAGTGCACCTAAAAGAGAGGCTCACCTAAAAAAATCAATATCCATTTAAGTGTACGCTAAGTTTAGAATATTTTCCAGCGGTGAACTGAACTGAAAGTGAAACGTACCTTTACTGTTTTTGTCATCTGAGCCTGCTGGCTTTGGAGAGAGCATAGATAAGTTTTACTTTCAGTTCAGTCCCCCATCAGAAATCAGAAGGAAAGGGCTGTCTGACGGCAAGATAAAGCGGTGAAAATATTCTAAATACAGCATACACTTAAACAGATATACATTTTTTATATGTATGGCTTTGCTCCGGTGTTAGTACTCCTGTCTGTTTCTCAATGCCAGAGGCATGGCGACCGTCATCTACTGTTAGTAATACACCTACTATGAATAAGTACCTCATACAAACCCACTTCAAAACACCTGAACTCTCACTTTAAATCATGTTTTCAGATAAATGGCTTCTATTGGGCAGCAGAGTGAATTACTGTAGGGTTAGTTCATTTTATTGATTCTGATTGTTCTTTCCAAATCCACTTATCGTTGTTATATTATGTTGGTGTTTGAAATGGGAAATGTTTCAATTATGAACTACTTTTATTCATCAAATTGTTGTTGTTAAGAGTGATTAAACCAAATATTGTGCATGTGCGTGTGGGTGTGTGTGCATGCGCGTGCATGCGTAAGAGAGAGAGAGAGAGAGATGTTGGATCCCCACTTGTTCTGTGCATGTTTTCTCAAGCTAAGCTGTAATAATGTTATTGTGTTGCACACACACACGCACACACGCGTCACATGTCTCTTCCCGGAGTGATTCCTGTGTTTTCTTCACACGCTGCCATCTCTGTTTATCAATTAGTGCTGCCGATCAGAAGAGAGACTCTCACATACACACAAACACACACAAACCAAATATGCAGGTCAGATATAATTATCAGATTGCGTTCCTATGGTAACAGTCAAGACTTTACAACAGATTGTGTGTTTTCTATGTTGCATAGAAAGGAGAGTTTATGTTTAAAAGGATATATCTTAAAAGGAGAGGAAGAGAAATTATGTTTCTTTTTTGTCTGTTTCTTTGTTCATACATTTGTTTTTCTTTTTTACAGATGACAGCAAATTCACATCTCCCCCTCCTCATGTGACTTCAGTACCCACAGTTAAAACAGAATATCTACCGCCTGAAGAAAAGGAATCAACTGATAGAAAGTTTACCAGGTAAAGCATGGTTCCTATCTGCACTCCTCCAGTCTGTCCCGGCGGCCCGAACACCCTCCTCCCTGGTGGCACCGAAGGTCTCGGCTTCTACGGACACCCTTCCCTGGCTGGCCTGGATGCCTGCGGCTCCTCCCGTCCCCTCCACCTTAGGCCAGTGCAGGTCGGGCGGCTTGATGCTCCAACACGGAGGTCCTCCTCGGGCTGAGCCTCCCCGCCCCACAACTGTCTCCCTGGTGCCACAGTCTCCTGGACCTCCTACCCTCAGTTCCTCCCAACCAAAAACAAATAATTAAATAAGTGTATACGGTATATATACGTATATATTGCCTGGACAAGTATGAGCTTTGCATGAAGCCCCACTTCAACTCCTGTGACTCCTTCAAGGACTGAAAACTGTCTAACAACAAGTGGTGCTACTGCTTCCAAAAATCTGAGGGTGCAGAGAGGGAGACTTTTCCTTAGCCTGATGAAGTCTGACAGAGGGAGTGATTAAGTTGGGGATTAGTAGATGTAGATGCAGAGAGGAGTTAAGAGTGGAAGAAATTAAAGCTGCAGCAGTCAATGTGTATTGAACAGTGAGGTTTGCAGGCATGGTGGTGCCCAAAATTGGACTTGCACTCATTTCCACACCCTAAAACTGTCCAAAAATAGACCATTGTCAGTGGACGTTCTCTGCAGGAGTTGGGAGAGGAAGTGATGAAAACGTGATAGGTTGTATTGCCTCCTGCAGCCCGATGCAGAAAGAATGATGGAAAAGGGGAAAGAGGCACAACTTTGAAAGAGGAGGGAGGCAGCAAGTCCAGCAGGAATGAAACAGAATAGATAAGCATGGACAGGTTTTTGTTGACAGAAAATTGGAAGAGATTGTCGGTGGTTCAAATCAATACTTGTATTGGCGAAAGGATGGAGAGGACGAATGAGGTGGTCAAGGCAGAAAAGAAAAAAGTGATTAATTTGTTGATAAATCTGTGTTTTGTAAAAAAACATTCTCAAAATCATTCTGTGTTTGTAGGAATGCCTATCCAAAGTAAGAAAAATATGATCCATTCTCGAAAGAAGAGGCCCACAGGTCAGTTTAACTGAGTGGCAGCTGTCAGTCACTCCACCCTGTCCAAGGACATAAAATACCCATCTTGGATGCTCAGCACACTGTTTGTATCATATTCACATTTCTTAGATTAAAAGAAATCAGCATCTCGTGCACTTTTGACATCTCTAATACAGGATCCGTCCGTCATTTATTACTGAGTATATGAGTCTTTTCCTCAAAACAATACAAACGTTGAGAAATGGCCTTCGTGTGAGTGTGTGTGTAGATGTTATTGAAGGTGCCTTTAAGCAGGCAGTCAGTTCTGTTGTCCTGCAGCCTTCACAGTAATAAGTGATTGCACCTTTGGCCACAGGTAGAGGAGACGTTCACATAATGTTTGATTCTGTTCTCTCTTTATTTCACTTTCAAATATTGTTCCCTTTCATATTTTTGTATCTTCCCTCTTTCTTTACAGTGTTGGCATGTGGACAGTTACAGCAACAGAACTGAATGACTCCAAAATTCAAGGAGGCAGCCACACCTGTGGTAAGACCACAACATTGACTTGAGCTAGAAAAAAACATGGACTTAAGTACAGATGAAAACGCTGACATGTTTGTTCAAAGGATTTGCAAATGTGTTTTTATGTATTTATGTATTTAAAGGTCCCCTAAGCCTTTGTTGACTACAGAGGACCCCAAAGACTCCAAAACAGATTCACAGGAACAAGACTACGTACACTGCACATGAACTTATCAAGATGGTAGCATGCTAGCAAAAGATTTTCTAACATTGCTTGCACATCCAGTGGAAGCTACATGAATATCCTGAAGAGAGTTATCCTCATACTGCCCGGCTAAATTCATGTCTAATGTCTAATTTTTTGCCCGTGTTTGGTCTATCAACTGCTGAAAACAAATTTGTTGTGTCTCTTTGGCGTAATAGATTAACTTTTCGCTGCTAGCCATACATTTACTTTGATTCTCTGTGATGTCATGCTGTGCGTATTTAGCATTTAAACCGCTCCTGTGAGCTGTTGTGCAGGGAGTAGTGGGTTTCAGCTTGTGGAGAGTGCAGCTAAACCTAAACCATAAGCTGAAATTGCATACGGCTGCACATTACTGCATGGGAGCCATTTGATTCAGTGTTAAATAAAATTATAGCTATCCACTGGGGGAATCTCTTGAGTGTATGCTTGTTTAGAGTTGTGCTAATGTTCAGTTACGATCCAGGCCTTAAATATTTTACTAATAGAAAAGAGGTGCTTCCTAACTCTAGGGTAAACAAAAAAGCAGGTATGCTTTACATTATAATGCAATTGAATAGCCTGGAGAGATGTTATAGTGTTGAATTTGTGTTACCATTGTGTCGGAGAGGTTTTCAGGCTGTAGTTTGTGGTGCTTTTATGTTGGATTGTATTTCATTCTTAGGCGTTGCTGTTATTTTCTTTACCCACTCCTGTATATGTGTGTGTTTGTTTGGTGTTTTTTTTACCTCACACAAGCAAAAAAGAAAAGAGGCCCTTCTTCACAATGTATTCTGGCAATTTTACAATCAATATACACAAGTGGGGTTAATTATAGGTGACCGCAACCAGCACAACAAGTACATCCGAACAGGGGGAGCCACAGCCTTTCCAGACACAGAGTCTCATAATGTAGGATACCCAAGAAAACACAAATTATATTCACTTCATAAGTAACATGCAAATTAATTCTCCTCATATAATGTCTTATCGTGAGTTGAGCATGTACATTTCTGTGTTTTCATTTTTATATATGGGCTATGACATAAAGAAAACACCAAACAATCAAAGGCAATCTGCCAACTTCTTTGTAAGTTCAGGTGTTATTGTCTGTGCTTATCTTTCTGCAGATAAGGAGCAGGATACATCGGGATTTTGGCAGCTGGAATGATGTCATTCTCTTTGTTGACCAAAAGAAGGGGTCATCACAGAATGAGCGAGGCAAACAGAAACAGCGATCCTCCCCAGAGGAGCTATTGAGGACGACGAAGACCTGTTTGGTAGCTTTGCCCCATCTACTCTGCCAGTTAAGTTTGTCCACAAACTTAAATGTGCTTAATAATCTTCCATTCAGATGATGAGTGGACTCTGTTTTGAAAGAGTCTCTTGTCGAAACAGTGTCTATAAAGATCCAGCAAACACGTCAAGGAGAATTCAGTTCAATCAGTTGTTCTAAATGTACATACTATACATATTGGTATCAAGTACTGATAGCAAAAATGTTTGGATCAGTATCTCATCATTATTAACACTGGCTGAAAAAGTACCGAAATATGTATTACTCAGTTTTGGCTCAGCAGGTAGAGCCGGTCGTCCACTAATAGTTTTTGTTCAATCCCTGGTGTCTCCTGACCATGTGTTGAAGTGTCCTTGAGCAAGACTCTGAACCCTAAATTGCTCTAAGTGGTTTGGGTTCGTGCTGCCGAATTGTGAAGTGCTTTGCATAACAGCACTATATAAATGCATTCCTATTCTCAAGCAGGAAAATACTGCTTGTTAAGTAAAATTAGAAGAGTAGCCTGCAACAAAAATTTTACATAAATCATGAATAGTTTGTACCTTTCATAAATTAAGTGATTAATGACAGCAATACTGCCTGCATTTAAATATTACAATAGCAGCTATTAGTGATGGTAAACCTAGAAAATAAAGCAATGTAATTCTCAGTCAGCAGAGCTGCTCTCGCCCCTCCGGTCAATAAATCAGAATGAAAATTTTAATAACAGTCATAAAGCTTGTTTAAAAATAAATTAACTGCCCACCTTCCTATTTTACTCTCCTCCCATTTCCTAACTGTGGTGCTTCTGTCTCCCTCCTTCACTCGATCTTCACCTCCAACCAGGGCTCAATGACATCTATCACACGGCACTCCTCTTTCTCTGACTCAGTTCCATCAATTTCTCTTTTGTATTTTTGAATGTAAGATATTGATTCACTAATTTAAGAGACAAATATAGCAAATGAGTATAACCTGAGTTCTCGCTGTCAGACTGGTCTGGTTCCCTGTTGCTCTCTCGGGGTGTCATCAGTGAGCTACCACATCCTGTCCGGCTGTTGTCTTACCCTTTGGCTATGAGGTGCTGCTGCCTGGGGCTATTGGCACACACAAATATAAACATTCACAATGATGCAAAAACAAAAACATTTTGCAGGTCTGCCTTTTACAAATACAATACTAAATAGCCACATTTGCAAAGGCTTTTTCTTCTTTTAAATAGGACCTATTATGCTTATTTTTAGGTGCATATTGTATTTTAGGATTCTACTCCAGCATGTTTACATGCTTTAATGTTCAAAAACGCTTTATTTTTCTCATACCAGCTGTGCTGCAGCACCTCTTTTCACCCTCTGTCTGAAACACTCTGTTTGAGCTCCTGTTTGTTTGAGGGTGAGCCAAATTAGCCACTAGGCAGGTGTTATGCAAATGTGTTACTTGATGACATCGCCACGTTACGGAAGAAAAGACGGGACTTCAATCAAGGCAGTCAGTTCAGGAGCGGTGTTTCTGTGGGCTTTGTAACTTTGCAGATCTTTTACATGCACAAAAAAATGATATAACACACCAAAGGAAAGGGAAAAAGCACAAAAGCATAATAGGTCCTCTTTAATGATTGAAATTCTAATGAAATGGTGATATTGTGAGCTGAAAATGTTTGGCTTTTACTGTGACAGTTCCACGATGTTTGTCTGAATATATCTAAATCTCCCTGTCCCATGCTGTCTGTTCAGTGTCCTCATTTCTGCGGAAACACACCTGCAGTTTGAAAAACATTTAAAAAAAACAACCCACACAATTACACATTTATACTAGGGTGACTGTGAGTAATGCATTTTGAAGAGGTTTTTCTTTTTACAAATATTTTCAATCTGAGATGTATGCATGGCATTGACTTTTGATCATTCCCATCATCATCCCTCAAAGCTAGCTCGCCTCACCAGACACGCCTTTGTCTTCATTTATTACGCTGTATTAAATCCGTTGTACTGATAATGCCCTTTCTGTAGTCAATTTGATTAATGCAGCTCGAAGAAAATCAATTTTCCACCATCTTTCTCCCCTGTTTCATCCCTTCTTCCCATCTTCCTTTCCCTATCAGTCCATCTGTGAGGTTGTCATGGTGGTGGCCCCGATATAATGATTTCAGACCGGTTTAAAGCTGCGCTGCATGAGTGATGGCATGGATTACTGCATGTACTGGACTCATTGGTATGAAAACTTGAATATCCTGGGGAGTGACAACCAAGACCTCAGCATCTCTGGTGCCCAGAAATACCATCACAGTAAATGGTCTAGATTCATCTGAAAGAAGCACCAATTTGATTTGTAATAATTTAGCGTGACTTACATGATTCTCTTCATTTTCCATCGGTGTTAATTGTACTAAGAGCCAAAGGAACGTAGCCGTCAGATGAAGAACTGCAGTGTTTATGTGTGTGACAGGCGTTGATGGAGCAGATGTTCCACAACAGCTGCATTTGGTAAATATTTGCATACACAAATATGTATTTTCTGCATGTACTAATGTGTATATGCGTTCTGTTTCTTCAATATAGACTGTTGGCAAAGAGGATGTACCATCAGGCCCTGGGAGAGACGTGAGATTGATGGGAGTATCTGATAATCTCTCCATGGGGAGTGATGGGTGGCATCCAGGCTTTATCAACTGGATGTGCTGTCTGCAACGCAGCACTATCCTCCAGGCTAACATTGACAGGTAGCACATACAAGCAATACATGCTTTTATTTTCATATTTACTAGTCTGCATTACAGTAACAGAAAATATGGGGAGAAAATAGTTTTAAAATTTAACTTAAACTGTAAAATGCTCTGAACTCCTCGCTTCCTGAGGCGTGAAAGACAATTGGATTATGCCCTGGGTCAGTGAGTGGTGTTGGCAGGCCTGCTGGTCCATATTACCTTTGGGTTTAACCCCTTTCCAATGCATCATTAAGATTGACTGTGTGTCTTGGCCTCTAAATTGAGGTTATTGGTCTTAATCCACTGCGCTGATAAACTCCTAATAGCCTACACTGTGTGGACATGAAGCGTGTCTCACCCTATGCCTCAAAAGACCTCATTTATATTTATGACAACCTCGACTCTCCATTCCTGATTAATCCACTTAATATTAGGACGCAGATCCGTAAATCTCCTTCTGCCTCTGTGGAGAGCCGTAAGAGAGCCAGGGATGTGACGAGAATATCAACTCTGAGATTTGCAAAAAAGAAAAAAAACTTGCACCCAAACACCCCTGCTGCTGCCACCCCATATCTTTGCACTTGTCCCAGAACCAAAAACTCACAGTGGTGCAGCAGATGGCTGGCAGACATCAACAGTTGTACATTCTCATACCCTACAGCACGTCCTAAGAAGATTGGTTTAAGTCATAAGCGAGCTATTGAAGTGCTGACGATTATGATCCTCTTTTTCACTGGGGAGGACAGAGAAAGAGAGCCTGAGAGACAGACACACACTGAGTCACAGATTAGCTAGTCAGCAGAGAATATGTGCTGCTTAATTCCCTCTGAGGAGTTCAAAGTTTTCCCCGTCTGTGTCGAGAGCTGCACTGCACACACTGAGGGGCAAATGAAGTTCTCGTGGGAGGGGAAGCATCAAAGCTTTATGTCAGTGACAGCAAGGGTACGAGAGTCAGGGAAACAGGTATCACAGAGCTTTGATTTGTGTAATGTGTTTTTACTCATTCGTTTTTGACTAACTTTTTCCGAGATGTTGGCCCTCTCTGATGTGCAGCCAAGACCTTTCACAACTTCCATGTGTTTATGTATCACTGATTACGTAACTGCCCGCCTCTTTCTGCAAGTGTCTGATTGAATGCATCCTCACGCCCTCTGTCTGCTTACCCCACTCACATTTCTTGGAGCAAGGCTGTGTCCTTGAATACCCCTGAGAGTCCCACCTTCACTCATCCCGCTCTCCCCTCAACTCTACTTAAGCAGATGGGGAAGTAGAGCCCTGTGAACCTGGTGGCATCTGTTTCGGGTCATGCTCTCCATAACTCTTGCACATTCATACCTATATGTATACAACACACACACACACAAAGCGCTCCTTCTTATGGTCACTATGACAACACGGACTATTAGTTATTCCTACTATAACATTACCTGCATAAGGTCTCTCCTGGTACAATACACAGCACAGTGCAACAATCTAGAAAGGGCAGGTTACACTATTATGGAACACTTCATGCAGGTGACTATATGTGAGTAAGTAGATCTACCCAACAAGTACCAGTATTCAGTAACCATTTAATTTAAAGGTTACCTTTTTGAGCCTATAAATAGTAATAAGTAATATGTTTATTTTATTTGTCATATAAAAAAAATCCATTTTTAAATAAATAGGACTGTAACTAACAATTATTTTCATTGTCAATTAATCTGTCAATTATCTTCTTGATTAATCAATTATTTTTTTGGTCTATAAAATGTCAGAAAATGGTGAAAAATATTGATCAGTGTTTCCCAAAGCCCAATATGACGTCCTCAAATGTCTTGTTTTGTCCACAACTCAAAGATATTCAGTTTACGGTCATAGAGGAGTAAAGAAACCAAAAAATATTCACATTTAAGAAGCTGGAATCAGAGAAGTATGACTTTTTTTTCATAAATTTTAACCTCTACCTTACTTTCTACACTGTAGTATTGCTGTTTTTACTTGAGTACAGTAAAAGATCAGAATACTTCTTCCACCACTGGATCATGAGAATATTCTGGGCCTAAAATTTGGGCCACACGCCAAAAATCAGGGGTTGAAACCCCTGATATAACCCCTTGTGCTGATTGAATTCCTTGCTGCTGTAATAAGAAATGCAGTGTCTTATTTAGCTATTTAGAATGCTGAGGATCTAACAACCTGTCAACCTTCCCTGCTCATCTTGAACGCTCATGTGTGACGACCAGGTGAAATGAGGAATAGTGGCCCTGGCCAGGACAGCCCCCATCCACAGCACAGCAAGCACCATCCATTTCCCAGCGACAGATCATTACAGCTCTGATGGTCGACAGATGGTGATGAATTGGCGCTGATACCGGTGCTGGGCAATTTTGGAGGCAGTCAGTTGCACAAACTGCTATATCACTTTTTCTCAATGATGTAGCTATCCTGAAAGTGTCAGATCCAGACAGAAGCTCCGCCTACCTCCTCCCACTCCCCCAGTTCACCAGAGATGGGTAATACCACAGAGATAATCCTTGGGCTTGTTGCTTCATGAACCAACAGATGTTCGTTCTGATAGAAACAATCACAATTCACTTAAGACACTGACTAATATCCAGCATATGGCAACCTAATAAAGTCTAACAAATCTGCATGGCACAATTAGTGCAATAAATACACAACAAGACCTGACTTATGAGTGTCCCATTGAGCAGTGAAATAAACAGAAGCTCCAGGGATTTGATGCTCCTTCATCAACTAATAAAAACAAGCCAGATACTGAAGAAGCCATTCAATTGTGCTTTAATCAATCCTGACATCTAGTGGTGTAAATGTGTATAGGCCGTAGTAGTCTTCCTGCTCCATATAAAGGAAAAAATACAGTTTGCTTCTGTGTAGATCTTCCATTGTAAAATGAAATAAATCTTGTCCCTATATAATTATTATTTCATTATTTTTATAAATTTTTAAATCTAATTAAGAAAAAAATATATTATTTATCCTTTATCCATTTACTTATTTATTTATTTGTTTTAAATTTGTTCGTTCATTTATTTATTATTTATATTACTTGTGGTGTTATTATTATCATCATTATTACTTATTTATGTATTTATTTTTCATTAACATTTTTCTGTATATATATATAATGTTTTAAGGTATGTACAGTATGCATGTGTGCATATGTAAGTATTCTATGCACATAAGTATTCACTGTTCATCCTTGTAATTCCTGCCATTATTATTTACTTAATTTTCACTCCCAATCTTGCCATCCCTAGTATGGGTGAGGAGAAGAGAGGGTTTTTTTTTTTTTTTAAACCTGCCTTGTTCTTGTTTGTTGTACATTTAATGTCCTTTCTCTAAATAAAGTATTGAAACAAAGAAATAAAATCTTGTTCTCCAATATTTTTTGGCCATTTTTGCTTCTGATTCAGGCTCTCACTGCCACCCCATTCTGGTAAACATTTTCTGTAGATATACCTTTAACATACCCAAATATAGTGAAAAATGCTAAATGGAAACATATCAAGAAAAATGACACATCAGACCTCAATTCAAACTTATTTACTTATTAGAAATACAATAAGCTTTTGATGTCCAGAGTGCTTGCATAACCTCACTCTCTTGACACTGAAATTGCCAAAGAGGAGAAAAAAAGATACACAACAAATATCCACATTTGCTTCTTAATTTTTCCAACAATCAGGTGTCTAAAGACAGATAGAACTACAGCCACAACACATATATAGCATACTAAAAAAAACTAAAAAAAAATGAACATACATGTAGCATTAACAGTGAACAGAATATATTTTTGTTATATCAGATTTTTGTGATTTTCTGAGTTGAAAGTGTGTAATTGTTTTTCTACAACCAAATGTCATTGAAGACAAAAAAACAAACTAATATATTTCACTAAATATGACCCACCATATCTACAGAAGGCTCAGTAGTTATTTGCTGTGTGACCTATAGCCCTTAATAAGAACCACACTATATTACACTGTGCTCACACTGCAATCTTAGGCTCACACAAAGCTCACCCAGCATCTCACCCAATAATTTGCAATCTACATCATCAACCACAACAACACAAGGTAACTGGATTATTGAGCAGCCTGGCTTGAAACACCCTGCTAGATTTCTTTTTCTTTTTTTTATGTCTTTTATACCACCAGTCACACTAATTGGACAGCTGAACTTTCTCTGGCTTGAAAGAGCCCACGCAGCAGTTTGGAAGCCACATTTATGCAACACTCACAGGCTAAAACGATGGCTGAACCCTTTGTGCTGACGTGGATATAAAAAGGAAAATGCATGCAACATTCAAGACACCTGTTGCATCACAAACTAGTAGTGTACAGTAGGTGGGTGGAAATAGGAGTTCAATTTAAAAAGTGGCTTCTGCTGTAATGTTTTTTCTTGAATAGTTATGAAACCATCTGCTGCTGAATATGTCAGAAAACTGAGTCACTGCAGTTTAATCCTCCTGCCCTCAGAGTAGGCTACCCACAGCTGGTTTCTGAAGGCCAAATGTTTCTCCCATTGGACAGTCTTTAAGCCCAGTGAAGTGTTTGGTTTCTCAAAATTAAAGTTAGCAGCAAGATTGTGCAAAGCAAGGTGAAACACAGTAAACCCTAGATAAATGTTCCTTGTTGCTTGGTTCTGTATTTCTCTTCCCTGAAGATTATAATAATGTTCTTTAACGGTGGCATTTACCTCAACATCATATTCAGAAAATTACATTTTACTTTTCAAAAAAAAGCTGACAACAGCTGATGCGTGCTTGAGTTCATCTGGCAAACATGTTTTGTTTTTTTTTGCTGTCGCAGTCACAAGGGCCGATACAGGAAATCTTTCCTGCCCAAAGCAATAACTCTGTACAAAACCTCACCTCTGTCTAACAGAGAGCTTTATTATGTCTCTCACACATGCCATTCTGTTTTGCTCCTGCAGTAACCTTGCACATGTTCAATTTGCACATTGGTTTAATACCTCATTTCATTTTTTTTATTTTAAAACAAAAAATTTAACTTGCAGACTTTGCTTATGTTTATATGTATGTTATTATTCTCTGTTTATGTTTTCTAAGTTAGTTGTAGTAGTCTGGTATATTTATAGTATATATTATGAATAATATAGATATTTATCTCTATTGTTGACATGCAGGTCCTTCCTTCCTGCAGCTGTCAGACTCCACAACCAGCACTGCTCCCAGTAGACCACTTACACTTACACACCAAATACTGACAATAACTGCACTATACTGTGTAATGACTGTGCAATATCATTATTACTACTCGGGTGTAATTCATACAGTACAATATTTTCAGTTGGAATTTAATTTCATTCGCACTGTGCAATATCATTTTCCACTGTGCAATTTTGTTAATAGTCTGTATATACTGCTCCTGTTTTTATACTTCCTTCTATTTAAATGGTTCATATTTTGTAACACTTTGTTTAGTTCTTTTTTTACTGTGTTAGCTGATGCATCCTGTTTTTTGTACCATTCCCTTTGCTGCTGTACACTGCAAATTTCCCCACTGTGGAACTAATAAAGGAATATCTTATCTTATATTATCTTATATTTACTGTGTACTGTTCCGGTACATTGCCCTGATAACATGCTGCTTTTACACAATCATTTTCCAATTTGGGATTAATGAAGTGCATATATCTATCTGTCTATCTATCTATCTATCTATCTAGCTATATCTATTTTAAAGTACTAAACATGCAGAAGCAGCATTCAGTTTTTATGCACCAAATATTTGGAACAAGCTGTTTATTGCAGGACTGGCTCCAACTCTGACTTCTTTGAAATCAAAGCTTAAAACTTCCCTGTTTGCTGCTGCCTTTTATTAAACCAGATAATGATCTTATACTGCACTATAGCTTTTACTCTTGTGTGTTATAAATCTATCTAATCTTTAATGTTTTTTATGTTTTTATAACTGTTTTAATTATGTCTTAATGTTCTTTTGCACTTTGTCAAAATGTTCTTGAATGTTTATGTAAAGCACTTTGAATTGCCCTGTTGCTGAAATGTGCTATACAAATAAAGCTGCCTTGCCTTGCCTTAAAGTGGCCAGCAGATGTCACTATTTATACTGAATATATATGGAAAGCTCTCACATAACAAGTAGTCTGATGACAGTGTAATATGTAGACTATAAAGGCACCAAGAAGTATTTAGGGGGAAAGTACAAACTCTGAGAGAATCAACAGTTAAAAAAAAAAAATCTGTGCCAGATTTGTACAACCTGCTAATTCAACTGAAGTCTTTATGAGTCACATCACACTAAACTACAAGTCCCATAATGCACAGTCAGTGGTACCAGACCATAGAATTATGGAATATGACATGTAACCTTAATCCCTAACTTTATTTAATTTAGGAATTGCTTTTTAAAATTAATATTTCTTAATATAAGGAAAATCTATCTGCCATGGTGGCAGGTGACCTGAAATTGTTTACCTGCCACTGCCAACATTTACCCTGTATTTGGCAAGTGGCAGATGCTACTTCCATTCCCTGGTCACGTCACACTACAACTACAAGTCCCATAATGCACAGGTACTGACGCCCACCCAGCTTCAACCAATAAAGGAATATGGAAAGCTCTCGCATAGCAAGTAGTCTGATGACAGTGTAATATGGAGGCTATAAAGGCACCAAGAAGTATTTAGTCTGAAGTCTTTGAGTCACATCACACTATTAAATTAAATTCAATTAAATTTGCTTTATTTGCGTGACTGTCAGGTGAACAATATTGCCAAAGCGTCAATTCAATAATAAATACAAATAAAAAAGAACAAAATGAATAAACATATATATATATGTTTTTTTTTTTAAAAAAAAAAAGAAAACCCTGCCTAATATTCAATGGTGAACACGTGAACTTGAGGCAACTTTTATTACACACAGCCAATTAATTTCAATGCGTCAGTTTCAATGCCGCTTCCATGACTGCAAACAAATGTGTTTACACTGACTTTCATATATATTGAATATATATTGAATTATATATATATATACACACACAATTCATTAAGCAAATTACAATATATAGATATTTAAAAAGAACATGCATGTGAATGGAAGAAAACAATAAAGAAGTAATTAATGTTTGTTGTGTCAATAAAACAAACAAACAAATAAAAAACAATTAATAACAATATATCGCAATATCAAAGGATCCATATAAAAAACAACAAAAAAACAAAAAACACATGAAGTAGAGGAGTAAATAAAAGGCAGTGTAGTGACATACACTAACTACAAGTCCCATAATGCACAGCTCCTGACGCCCACCCAGCTTCAACCATGTGTTTTTTTTTACCTTCCAACCAATCATTGTTTCCATTCTTATGATTGACGTACCAGTCGAGAGCTGTTATTGGTTTCTATGTGTTTTTTTGTCTGCCATTTCTGAAATCTACAGTAGGTAGAACACTTTAAAATTGTAAACACTGAGTCAGTGGTACCAGACCATAGAGTTATGGAATATATCATGTAACCTTAATCCCTAACTATATTTAATTTAGGAATTGCTTTTTAAAAATAATATTTCTTAATATAAGGAAAATCTATCTGCCATGATGGCAGGTGACCTGAAATTTTTACCTGCCACTGCCAACATTTACCCTGTATTTGGCAAGTGGCAGATGTCCCTCTACTCACCCAACTAACCCCCCACGCACACACACATACACGCACACACACATACACACTCTCCCTCACACGCATACACACGCACACACACTCTCCCTCACACACATACACACACACACTCTCTCCCTCACACACATACACACATACTCTCTCCTTTACGCACATACACACATAGACTAGCACATGGCTTCGGCCCTGTATTTTAACAACCTTGCAGACCTAGAACACAAACTTTGAATACAAGACTATCTATGCAGTAATGCTTTTTTAAAGGTTCAACAAGCTTTTAAAAATAATAATGTAGCTTTTCATTCATCCGTTTTTTATATCCATATGTATTGTATACTGTGTATACTGCACTATTTTAAGTATTTTACTAGTATTAGTACTATATTAGTATCATTATTTTTAACTTTCAAGATGTTTCAAAATCTACTGTTTGTGTTGTTAATTGTACTACTCTAAGAGCCTCTACAATTGCCCCTCGGGGACAAATAAAGTGATCCTGGTCACATTGCACTAAACTACAACTCCCATAATGCACAGCTCCTGACTCCCACCCAGCTTCAACCATGTGTTTTTTTTTTACCCTCCATCCAATCGTTGCTTCTCTTCTTATGATTGACGTACCAGTCGCGAGCTGTTATTGGTTTCTATGTGGTTTCCAGGAAGTGAACGCCACAGTTTTCAAACCACCTCCCACATGTGTGAGGAGCCCCGTCGTTAGCAGCACCACGCGTGGAGAGGAAGAGGAGAGAGAGAGAGAGAGAGAGAGAGAGAAACCGGGACCGGGGGAAGGCAACGTCACTCCTCGGACCACCGACACCGACGTAAGCGGACAGATAGCGGACAGAGAGCGGAGCGGCGTTGTCCGAGAGGCAGGTACCGTACCGGCTTCATTTTAAATTTACCGTTACATACACGCCACGTCTGTTGGTTTCCAGGGGAACAAGAAGTAGGTCGTATTAGATAAGAACAGGGTGGACGCTAGGGCCTGGCAGAAGAAGTAGGCCTGGTACTCCTCCGCGCTCTGTGGTGAGACACACAGCCCGGGTAGAGGCTTTCACTCCCGGCTAGCCGTGCTGCCAGTTACCGGTTAGGTGCCTTAACGGACACCGCGCCACCACTAGGTTGGAGAGGTACTTACTCCAGCCGGTTAGGACGCATACTTTGCCAGTGAATAACCCTCACTATCTTTTACATGCCGGGTTTACTTAACTATCTTCTTTTCGTCTTTTATCAGGTGCTGAACCCGATTACAGCAGAAAGATGGCGGACGACCCCAGCGCGGCGGACAGGAACGTGGAGATCTGGAAAATCAAGAAGCTGATCAAAAGTTTGGAAGCTGCCCGCGGGTAAGGAAGGAGATCTATTAGTCAGCAGTCGATGCCACCTGTACAAGCTGATGGTGTGAATGTGTGACCGAAGCAACAGCTGGATATCTGGATAAAGCGGGGGCCGAGTTTTTTGGGAGTGGTTAGCTTAGCATATGCTAACTTAGCTTAGCTGCTAGCATGCTAATTGCTAACCTCCCTAACTGCTGTCGTATTTGAGCCTGTGTGGAGGTCGGAGATGTTGTGTTTTAACATGGAAGAATGTGTGTTTTTGATGTGGCTATGTCGAGTAATCAAGTCCCACACAAAAGGGTTTAAAAGCTAGCAAGCTAATGTTAGCTGTGTTGCTAATAGAGACCCGCTAATAGACGTCATCTTTGGAAAGAGAGAGGGCCGCTAGCCATGGGTGTATTTCACAAGAAAGAAGCACGTTGATGACACAGAGGAGGAAGGCCGGCTAGCTTACAGCTGGACGTCCACATGCTCATGATAGTCTGCCTTTTATACATGATTATATAGATGGGAGCTTTGTAACTCCACACAAAGAGTCCACCAAGTTAGTCACCACATGGCAGGCTTACACTTAAAGCTTTACTGTCTACAAAATGTCAAGTTGATAAGAATCCCAGACCAGCTGCTTTGGGACATTGTGGCCTTCTTGATTTATCAAACACGACATGTGAAATTGTGGGGTGTTGCTATACTTTGCTTTGTAGCTTGTTCTGCGACAGCTTTTGCCGGTATAGTGTTGCGCAGAATCTGCTGTCCTGTGCTGCCATGTCACTGTCACACACACACACACAGTTGACCGTTTGCCCTATATTCATCCAGCTGCTGCTGCTACCTGCCCGTGTGTCTGTGTGCAGTGTCAGCCTGTACTGGTATGCTTTGTCTTTTGACTGGCAGTGAAAGGAGAGGGAGTGTGGAGCAGTGGAACTGAAACAGTCCTCGGCTTAAAGGGCTGTGTAACTGAAAAGCCCACCCTGTTTGTCCCTCAACCTTTCAGACCTTGTCAAGGTGATGTTTTGCAAGGCAGGGTTGTGTATTTACAAAATGCCATGTGAGCTATATGCAGTGTTATCTTGAAGGTAATAAAGTGAGTAGGTCAAAGTTAGAGTGCCGAATAATCCAAGTTGATTTAGAGTTGATGTGGATAACAACCATTGTGTCAGTGTCATTTTGGTATAGATATGAATGACTTTGTGGTGTTATGCTCTCAAATCTGTACAGCACTAATGTTTATAGTGAGTTATTAGACACCGCATCCCCTACCATCTTGTGTGTTTGTATACCTAAGTGTTTATGTAAATCACTAACATTAAATCCTCGCTCTCTTTCTAGTAATGGCACCAGTATGATCTCACTGATCATCCCTCCCAAGGACCAGATATCTAGAGTGGCCAAGATGTTAGCTGATGAGTTTGGCACTGCTTCCAACATTAAGAGCCGAGTCAACAGGCTCTCTGTACTCGGGGCCATCACCTCTGTACAGCAAAGACTAAAACTCTACAACAAGGGTATGTGTTATAATGAAAACCGAAATAAAACAATGCTGACTTGTGGGATTTTGTTTTTCAGGGGAAGCTGGACATAATTAACTTCTGTCAGGGCATCTTTACTGAAAAAATCCTCATGTTCCCAGATAAGGCCAGATAGATAATCAGATCTACTGTTTAATTGACAGTCAGATGATACTGTTGCAAAGATATAATTTCAGTGGCTGTGACAAAAGCTGATCATTGATAGCAGAAGTCTAGATTTATAAACATGAACAGGTTTTCAGTTACAGTGGGTCTAGAATGAACTGGAAATTACGTCTTTCTCAGCATTTTACCATGCGTATGTACGGTGTATTATGCGCCTTCTTGCAGTTTCTGCCCAGCTAGTAAATGAGAGGGCAATGTTCCTAGCACAAGATGTGATTATAGCATTAAATTGTAAAGTCGGTTGCTATATGCACGAGAGAAGGGTGTGTATTACCCATCGGTACAGTGCTTACATCACATCATAATAGAAAAACACTCCAGGGAAAACACTTGGGACATTTTGTCACAGTATGTTATGGCCTTTTAGAACCAAGAGTGGAACATGTAGGGCAACATATTTGAGAGAGTTTGATGATGCCGGCCTCCCCTCCAGAAAATCTACATTGTTAATCCATCTGTACAAAATCCGGATGTTTGTCTAATCTTTTGGCCTCTGACCTTTCTCTCTTGCCAGTGCCACCCAATGGTTTGGTTGTGTACTGTGGCACCATTGTGACAGAGGAAGGCAAGGAGAAGAAAGTCAATATTGACTTTGAGCCTTTTAAGCCAATCAACACCTCCCTGTACCTCTGCGACAACAAGTTCCACACCGAGGTGAGAGCTTTTGCTTGGTTTCTGTGTCTGCATATGATATTATATATTCTTTTACAGATATTAACTTGTCTCTCAGAGTCTATATTATACTGGCTTTATGTCACATTGTCATCATCCATTCTTCCCTAACTCTCTCCTAACAGGCATTGACAGCCCTGCTCTCTGACGACAGTAAGTTTGGCTTTATTGTGATCGACGGTAGTGGGGCACTGTTTGGCACGCTGCAGGGCAACACCAGGGAGGTGCTGCACAAGTTCACTGTGGACCTACCCAAGAAGCACGGTACTGACCCACAATACACACAAAACACTCAACTTTTGATATTTTCAACTACACAGCAGGGATCATTAGATAATTGATTACATATTACTCTGTATTAGTTTGTAGATCTTTGTTTTGTCCGTAAAGAAACATTCTAAAGGTTGTGTCTTGTTCTTTATCTTTCTTTCAGGCAGAGGAGGGCAGTCTGCTCTGCGTTTTGCTCGTCTGAGAATGGAGAAGAGACACAACTACGTGAGAAAGGTGGCTGAGACGGCTGTCCAGCTCTTCGTATCCAACGACAAAGTTAATGTGGCAGGAATGGTCTTGGCTGGCTCTGCCGACTTTAAGACCGAGCTCAGCCAGTCGGACATGTTCGACCCAGTAAGTCTGTGTTTGTGTGTGTTCTGATAAAAAGCAGTACCAAATATGTATTGTATGTAATATATCAATAATTATTTGATGTGAATGTCAAAACAATTCAGAAACTAGACAACTCAACAATTTAGAATCTCAGTTTGCTTTGTGGGGAATAGATACCAAAAAAAAGACAGATTGATTTGTTCCATTTTTAAAAGGAACAAATGCACAACATATACAAACAAATTATGTAATTCTTCACACTTAGCTAGATTAATAGTAGGTATATCATGTTTTTATGAGGATACTCATATGTATTTATTACTATTGTACAGCTAAAGGACTGTTGCCGAATTATTTGTATTCTTGGTAAATACAGTGGGGTTCACTGGGTGTTACTTGCAGCAGTTTTTTCCAAATGCTAATAGGTCTTTTTATATGCTATATAGAGCCATACCATAATGAAGAGTACTTCCCTCAATCCCCTTTTTAAGACCCCTATTCACACTGAAAAAAAAATCTATTTAGGCTATGCCACCCCAACATTAGCAACTATAAGCAATTATAAAGCAATATGCTTTATATTGTAAAGGACAACATATTGAGTACATGGTATATTGGTAAAATGATTCAATATTTACATGATCAACAACAAAAACATGTTTGAAAATGATCCCAGACTTTATTGGGAGCTTAAGACGGCAGTTCTTTGGGTGTACTTGACCCTGAGCAATGGCAACAACAGCACTGGTAACTGTTGTGTGAGCTTTCCACAGATATCCTGCAACAGCTATGGTGGGAACAAAAGCCCGTAGTATAATGTGTGATTATTGTCAGTATGTTCTGTTGATGGCCTTTACCGTATCTCACCTGTTAGGGACTTGGTAGAAATACTAAGATTTAGTTTTCAAGCTGCAGAATTTGGAGGAAAACCGTATTGATATTAAGTGTGCTTCTTAATTATATCACGTTATGCCTGTGTGTGGATATCTCTATAGTGTCTTTAACCAATGCGTGTTTTGTTTTTTTTCACAGAGGTTACAGGCCAAGGTTTTGAAGCTGGTGGACATCTCGTATGGAGGAGAAAATGGTTTCAACCAGGCTATTGAACTCTCAGCAGAGGTTCTCTCTAATGTCAAGTTCATCCAGGAGAAGAAGCTCATAGGTGAGTTGTCCTATTGACACATTGGAACAACTGTTTTTAGGTGACCGCTAAAGAGAACAAAATCTTTTATTGTTAGAGATTTTCTTAATGGTTGTCCCTCTATACAGGGCGGTACTTTGATGAAATCAGTCAGGACACGGGGAAGTACTGTTTTGGTGTGGAGGACACACTCAAAGCCCTGGAAATGGGAGCAGTGGAGATCCTGATAGTCTACGAAAACTTAGACACCATGCGTTACATTCTACGTGTACATGGGGCAGAGAGCAACGGAGCAGAGAACGGTACACAAGCCTCAAATATCACATCTAACATTACTGAGAACCAAGAAAAATATTGAAAAGAAATATTATACTATGATGCTATAATCTTCACGTCTCTCTTTTTGGTTTTCAGATGAGAAGACTTTGTATCTAACGCCAGAGCAGGAGAAAGACAAGTCTCACTTCACAGACAAGGAGGTGAGCACTACAAAGAAAGAACAGATCCCTGTGATTAAGTTAGACCCATTACCCATCATGCCATGCGTTCCTGACTCTGATTGTGTTTCTAGACGGGGCAGGAACATGAGCTGATCGAGAGCATGCCACTGCTAGAGTGGTTTGCCAACAACTACAAGAAATTTGGAGCCACGCTGGAGATAGTCACAGACAAGAGCCAGGAAGGGTCCCAGTTCGTCAAGGGCTTTGGAGGCATCGGGGGTAAGCACACTGTCGTTTACGATGGGGTTTATGACAGTGGAATTGCACATTTGTACAAAATCAAGTTAGGAAGAAAGGAGGATATGTGTAGTTCAGTGGTTATTACTAGAGGGAGCAGGGTCAAGCCTCCATGTGTCCTCAGATTTCCACCGTGCTTTTCCTTTGCAACCTGAAATAGTATAGGTAACAAGCCTTTCCATTATCGTCCACTTAACCACTTTGTCACAATTAAAACTAGAGTGTCTTTTCAGGATCCTGAAATTCATTTTATGCTGAGATCAGCAACAATTAAGACATTGATAGCCATGGCTATATGATTGCAAGAATGTCACAGGCTAATAATAATCATTGGCTTAACTCCATGAACTCAAGACTATGACGTATACATGGAAGGTTATGGCTATGACTAATTTGGATTAAAAGATGCCATGTCGGACCACTTTTAGGAAATGGAGATATAACCATGGCAACAGCAGAGTAAAGTAACAGACTCCTGCTCTTTAACTAGATAGGCTACTTGATATGGATTCTGATACAGTAGTGGGGGACGGACTGTCCCAGTTTGGTACTCTTCTCTTTTTTTCCTTGATTCACTTTCCTTCTGTCCTTTGACCACCCTCTGAGTTTTTTTTTAGGAGACACATGGTGGACAGAGAGGTAAAGAGGCATAGTGAAGGCAAATTAAAAGCACCCTAATGTTACGGTCATAGAAATACTGTGCTGTATTTGCACTGTAAGTTGTCCTCCCCTTTGAGGACAGATATGCACTATAAATTTCCTATGTTGTCAATAAAGTTTCACATTATCCTTTACGTTCCAAGTGCTCAGAAAACATTTGTTATAGATTAATCAATTAGTTGTCAAATATTGAATTAATCGGTTTAAGTACGTTTTTAAGAAAAAAAGTCAAATTTCTCTGATTGCAGCTTCTTAAATGTGAATATTTTCTGATTTCTTTACTCTACGACAGTAAACTGAATATTTTTTTTTGACAAAACAAGATATTTGAGGACGTCATCTTGGGCTTCAGGAAACTCTGGTTGACTTTTTTCACAATTTTCTGACATTTTATAGACAGGTTAATTGACAATTAAAAATAGTCGTTGGTTGCAGCCATAATTTGTTTATCCTAAAGAGTGTGTGAGAGATTCATATTGCCAACCACTCTGTGTCACAACTTTGAACATTAGTGGCATGATAAATGAAAGGATCCAAAATAGAATATATTTGACACGGTTTCCTGCTACAGGTAAGGACTTGTCATGCTGATGTGTTGTTGTCCAGTAGACATTAGCATTACAGAAACCTTAATTGTGCAAAATCTTTGAATCGTTTCTCTGTGAACAGGTGTGATGCAGAATGTTTAGCAGGACAATTGTGGAATCGTCGTGAGTCTAAAATGTAGAGCTGATCACTTTTTTTTTTTTTTTTAATGAAGAAACAACAAATACATACTAATTCCTTGTACATTTCCTCCTCAACCGAAAAGTTAATTTTATATTGGATTAAAAATTCAGTGAGCAGAATTTAAAAACAGAGGATTTCATGAATTCATGCTTTTTGGATACAGATACTCCCACCCCAATAGCAAAGAGGGATTAGCTTATCCTAATAAAAATTCTCCCTTTTAATGCTGCCTCAATCTAACCAAACATGACATAAGCTGGTCCGCCATCACATTACCCTTGTTAATCTATCATGTCTGTGTTCCTCAGGTATCTTGCGGTACAGGGTGGATTTCCAGGGCATGGAGTACCAAGGAGAGGACGATGAGTTCTTTGATTTGGATGACTACTAGGTAGTCGGGGACTGTTATTGGGAGAAAAAAAGAAAAGAAAAGCAAAGGAATGAATGAAGAAATGAGGAAAGAAAAATGCCACCTCTCTTGCAGCAAGTGAGAGGTGCAACCGTGTTGACCATATATGACAGACATACCTTCCAATTTACCTGTTGCATACACAAACTTGTGCATACATTTCATCTGTACACACGACAAAAAAGCATCACACAGGCTGAAGAGGAGTGAGATTTTCTTTCATCCAGAGAGGGAGAAAACCCTTCCTGAATAAATCCCTGCCTTAGAGTGCTGGTTCCTTCCCCTAGTTGGATTGGACTCGACTCATTTTGTTCTTTTTTTTTCTCCTCCCCTCCATTTTGAATGAACACAACAGCAAGTTCCCAGATTCCTCGCTGCCCCTAACCCGGTCTGAAGATGAACTTTGGACTCTGTCCTCACATATAGAAAATATATTTTCCTTTCTTGCCTCATCATACCCTTACCCTCTCTCTCTCTTCTCTCCCGTCTATGCTTTCTCTCTCTTCTGTTTCTTTTTTTTTTTTTTGCATTTCATTTTTTTACTGGTAACTGCTGCTGTTGTATTTTATGAGAGTGGGGGATTTTTTTTACCTGGGTTTCTGTAGAGAAAGGGGGACAAAGTATTAAATTTGAACTGCTGAAAACCATTGCTACCTCCTCATCTGCTGTGGTCTCAATCCTGTGCTGTCTGTCCTCTTCCTGGGTAGGCAGACCTTTTCTCTGCTTTTCTGACCTTTTTAAATGAATATATTGTTGTGAGTGATACGTATGCATGACTGCTTTTAGGGGATTCTGTTGTCTAATTTGGTTCATCAGGATCCACCTACTCATGTTAAAACTGAATTCATTTTAAATTGCAGAAAGCAAAGGTATCTGACCTTATCTTGGCATTCATTAGTGTCCTCCTTGACATGTTCAGATAAAATTAAATCAGATAAAATTAACTTATCAAATTTTCAAGAATCTGAATCCAAATTACAAGATTCCACCTGTGACATATTTGATTGCATTTGTAAATTAATCTGTGACTGCCTCATGTTATCAGAAATCCATTCAAAATCTGAATTTATCAATGCATTCCTGAAGATAACTTTTTTTTAATGTCATGTTGGTCATCTAGAAAATTAGATTTGACCTTTGCTTGCCTCTATTTGGGGACATGAGCAAAAAGATACCCAAGGAGTTGTTAAATAATGGCCTTTTTGAGTACACCAAACATCCATTGTCTCTTAAAAAAATGAGTCGTTGATTCACAGGACAAGCTATGGATGTGAAACTGCACAAAGGAGCTTTCTTTGATGAGTTCTCAGAGTAGGCACCAAGTGTTAAGGAGGGAAACAAAACATCCTGCATTTTACAGCCTTAAAACATGCCCAGCGGAGATAAAAATTACAGTTCTGAGACTATAGGATGTGAGTAATTCAAACATTAACAACTCAACTGACTGTCGGATATATTTCTTTAATGCCTATGGGATTCATAGGAGAGTGTGAACAAAGGTGAACTAAGGTGAAGGATGACAAAAACTGAAGTTGTGCCTGGTTTACTGAGTTTTCTGGATTACTTTGTTGATTAAAGCCTGAAATGGGTCTTCTCATATCAAATCCACGTTCACGCAGCTCCATGTTTTACTCCTCAAAGTTATTCCGTTAACTCTGTGACCTGCTTTTTTTTTTGCAAGACGCCCCTGGTGTAACTATTATGTCACTTTTATCCCTCCACTTGATTTTTACCATGTGTCATCCCTAAACAATTGAAATGTACTGAAACAACCCAAAACATCTTCTCAAAATTGCATTTGACCATATTATGACAAAGGAACACATGACCATAAATCCTTGCATCACAACTTGTGTTACTGTTTTACGGAGCGTAAATTTAAATGACCATTTCCTCTCATCACACATGTCATAATTAAAATAAGCCAACATCCTGCATGCAGCATATCATAGCAAAAAGCTATGCGGATGATTGATTTTTTTTGCCTTAGTGTATTCCACTTCAGGATAGCAACAGCATCTTCCATCCATTTGCCCTTTTGTTTGGGGGAGTCACCGGGGGAAGCCTTGGTAGCACGGTGAGCCAATCAATAAAAAGCAAAGCCATGAAATCACTCCCCCTTTTGACAAAATCCCTCCAATCAGCAGCGTTTTCTCATCGCAATGGGGCGTTAACCATCCACCCCATCCACCCACACCAACACCCACCCTCTTCTGACACTGCCCTACCAAAGCCGTGTGTGGTGGTTGAGCGAAGTGAATGACGTCTCTGCATTTGCGGGCCGCCGACGCAAGGGCTGGGTTTCCATTTTCAAGAGGAGCCGAGTTTTTTCGGGGGGGATCGTCAACATGGAGCCGGAGATGGAGGACAAAACGTTGGAGCTGATGGTAAGGATTGAGTTTCTCGTTAGTGGCAAATCCACTGAACAATCCGAGGGTGTTCAAAGTATCACTCTCGGTGGAATAGGAAGCTTGATTTCGACGCGCAGGAACGGAGCTCTTGAAGCGGCTCTTGTCGGGAGAGGTGGAGGAGAAAAGGAGGGGGAACCAGAAAACAGAGGGAGGGCCTGAAATTATCCATACATTTAGCTTAAGAAAGCTCCTCACACAGGCCACATTAACAACCAACATCTTCACTTCAACATCTGATAAACGTATGTGTTGTTTTTGGATAAAACTGGTTAAACAAGAGGGGATTAAAAGGTAGATGTCAGGCCGAAAACAGTCGATGTTTCTCGGATGGTAGCGCTCACTACTGCGGTGACGCTGCGCCACTCTGAACTGGGCCCTGTCTGTGATACCTTTAGCCATCCAAGCTAATACAAGCTAACACAGGCGATGAACCACGTACATTTTACGGGTAATGTTATATTATGTTTATGTTAAACACAACCTACGTGATAATAGATTAGTGGAGAAGTGAAATATGTTTGATAACACAACGGGATGTCGGTTTAAATCGTAGTCATGTGCTTGTTCTCTGTTTATATTTTCCAAGTGCGTAGAAGGAAGTGTATTCATTCACATAGCACGATTAGCGAGGTAGCAATTAGCTTAATAGCTAACAAATGCTAAGGTGTACATGACAGGCATTAGCATACAAAAACAGTCAATCTGGCAGGGCGATAAAAGGTGTTTTTGGTAACAAGAAGTGTTAAATGTTATTATAATATGTCTTTTCTCTATATATACGGTCAGATTTGAACACTGTTTTCTTGTTGAAATGATTAGCTATCTGGATAAAGCTAGCCTAGCTAGGCTAACGTTAGCTTAGTAATAAGCTAACATTAACATCACAGGGGTCAAAGTGGGCTCAAAAGGAAGAGGCCAATTAAGATAAGACACAGATGTGTGTTTTGTCAATGAACTTAAACATGGATTTTACTTTCGTTTGGCAACTCATTATCGCTATATCTGGAGTACCACACAGCCTTCAGGTTTCTCTCTAACAAACAAATCAATTGTATTGTCATACTTGCTATTGACATAGCAAGTTAAGGCCTAGGAAGTAATTTAGTATCTTAGATTGTTAAGTAGATTATATGGAGATGGGCTATATGTTTCCTGTGTGTGCCTACTTTTGCTCAAGGGTTCTATCCACAGTTAGTACAGATGTCTGTAGATCATTTGAGAGAAATGAAATGCCAGTAAATAGACAGATTAGTAATGGAAAGAAACAGTAAATTACTCATCAGACTGTAGGGAGGTGTTTTAAAGTTCATCAAATTTTAAAAAGTGATTAAAATCACTGCAGACAAAGCAAAATAATGAAATGTAATAGATGCATTGCTTTCTAAATCTTCCATTGGTTATTTGATCTTTTATTTTGGTCTCTAAGTTTAAAATTAATTATTAGAAAGACTGAAAACAGAAGTGCTCACTCCATCACAGAATAAGAAATCAATGTTGAAAAGAAATTATTAGTGTTGACTATGAAAAATAATTGATCTGACTAGAGCAATATACTGTATGTAGCCAATGGACTTAAACATGGATAGAGTTTACTTTCGTTTGGCACTCATACTCTATATCTCAAATACTACACAGCCTTCAGGTTTCTCTATAACAAACAAATCAACTGTATTACCATACTTGCTATTGACATAGCAAGTTAAGGCCTAGGAAGTAACTTAGTATCTTAGATTGTTAAGTAGATTATAAGGACATGGACTAGACGTTTTCCTGTGTGTGCCTACTTTTGCTAAAGGGTTCTATCCACAGTTACTACAGATGTCTGTAGATCATTTGAGAGAAATTAAATGCCAGTAAATAGACACATTAGTAATGGAGAGAGACAGTAAATTACATTAGACTGTAGGGAGGTGTTTTAAAGTTCATCAAATTTATTAAAATCACTGCAGACAAAGCAAAATAATGAAATGTAATAGATGCATTGCTTTCTAAATCTTCCATTGGTTATTTGATTTTTATTTTGGTCTCTAAGTTAGAATTAATTATTAGAAAGTCTGATAACAGAAATGTACACAAGCGCTCACTCCATCACAGAATGAGAAATCAATGTTGAAAAGAGATTATTAGTGTTGACTATGAAAAATAATTGATCTGACTAGAGCAATATACTGTATGTAGCCAATGGACTTAAACATGGATAGAGTTTACTGTCTTTTGGCACTCATTATCTCTATTATCTGAAATACCACACAGCCTTCAGGTTTCTTTTAACAAACAAATCAATTGTATTGTCATACTTGCTATTGACAGCCTAGGAAGTAACTTAGTATCTTAGATTGTTAAGTAGATTATAAGGACACGGACTAGATGTTTCCTGTTGGGGCACAAACTTGCCTACTTTTGCTAAAGGGTTCTATCCACAGTTACTACAGATGTCTGTAGATCATTTGAGAGAAATGAAATGCCAGTAAATAGACAGATTAGTAATGGAGAGAAACAGTAAATTACATCAGACTCTAGGGAGGTGTTTTAAAGTTCATCAAATTTTAAAAAGTGATTCAAATCACTGCAGACAAAGCAAAAATAATAACATTTAATAGATGCATTGCTTTCTAAATCTTACAATTGGTTATTTGATCTTTTATTTTGGTCTCTAAGTTAAAATTAATTATTAGAAAAGACTGAAAACAGAAATGTACACAAGCGCTCACTCCATCACCGAATAAGAAAACAATGTTGAAAAGAGATAATTAGTGTTGACTATGAAAAATAATTTTACCGACTAGAGCATATACTGTATGTAGCCAATGGGCTTAATGCATTTATACATCTCTGTTTCCCTCTCACTGAAGAATGATTACACATATTAAATGGAGGAAATATGCATTTCTGCAGGGTTTGGGGACAAACAGAGCTACAAAAACATTTAGAATTTGTCTGGGTTGTGTCTGTGTATTTATTTTGATTTAATTTTTTTTTGTCCCAGTGTTATTCACTAACCACTCATGAGAGTGGGGATGGCAGAACAGTGGGTGGGGTTTCTGTCAAATCAAAAGTGACAATATTGACAATTACTCCCATTGCCCCTCCCTCTCCTCTACCTATCCCCACCCAGTTCATGTCTAATAATGCTTCTGTGTGTATGTTTATCAGTCTGTATCTTGTGTGTGAAGGAGTGTGTGTTCCTGCGCTCACTGTGCCAATGTGTGTGTAGCTCTAATACTGGTTTTTCCCCTCACTATCCCCCACCTCCTCCCCTCTTCTCTCCTCACCTTTGATGGTTACACACCCACCTCCTCTCAATTTCAAACCAAACTTTATTTATTTTTCTATTATTTTTTATATTCTCAACACTTTTCCACACTCCACCTGTCCTGTTCCTCACCAACTCCTCACCACTTCCATCCATCTGTCCATTCATTGATCCATCCACCTCCTTTGGTTTCCTCCTCCCAACTTCCCTCATCAACCCTCCCCCCCCCCTCTTTTCCTTTACTTCCCATCTCTGGTCTCTCGCTCTTCCCTTTCTCTTCCTCCCTCACCCTGTCCACTTCGTTCTCCTCCTCCCGTCCTCCCTTCCTCTCTCTCTTTCACACAGTGCTCTGTGCCTCGCTCTCTCTGGCTGGGCTGCTCCTCGGTGGCTGAGAGTTTGTGTGCACTCAGGTGCCTGCAGAGCATCCCCTCCACCCGGGCTCACAACCAGGTTCTGCCTCTCTCCTCTTAATTCTGCTGCTCCTCCTCCTCTCCCTTCCCTTCCTCCCTTGCCATCTCCTCACCCTTCACTTTTCTTCACCCACTCCACATGACTCCTCATACCACCTTGGTGCAGACAGCACCCACTCACCCCCTCACCCTCCTACCTCCTCACCTTCTGTTGTCCTTTCCTCCCTGTTGGAAGCACACTGCTCTCAGGTTCTTCTCTGGTGCGTCCTCAAACTCTCTCTGCTTGACATAGATTTGTAGCTTTATATACTGTAATTGACTTCCTTACAATCTTGTCAAATCACAGTTCTTGCATCTAAATTAGGCCCCAGAATGCTTAAAAAGTCAGTAATTGTGCCATGTAATGAAAACAAAACTTTTACAATGAGTTTGAATAGTAGACTATTTCCAAAGTAATTTGGTGTGAGTGGAGGAAGGACGCAGGGGGTACCAGAGAATAACCCCGCACTGAGGAGTAACATTTTTCCTGCCTTCTACCTGGAGGTGTGAGGGCCGAGGTGGGGGGTCTTCCTTCAAGCTCTGAGAGGCTACATGCTTGCTTGCCTGCCTGCCTGGCCAAACCTGGTCTGTCTGTTTTTATTTCTCCTTCCTTCTCTTCTTCTGCTCTGCATGATCATCAACACTAGCAAGCCCATTCTGGCTTCTTGTCCTGTCTGCTTTGGTCTTGGTTCATGACCGTTTGTTTTGTTTGTTTGTTTGTTTGTTTGTTTGTGTGGTTGTGTTAGTGCCAACCACTGATAATGTTCTTTGTTGATTTTACTCTCTACATGTAGCCCCATCACCAAGTTAAATGGAGAACTACACTGAGCGAAACATGTAACAGCTCTTGAGGAAGTTCTGGGTTTCACTTAAAAAAGAGTATTTAGATAATTATTAAACCTGTTTTTAAGATGGGCCCCTGGTTCAGCCCGCCATTAGCAACTCTAGAGAAGCACTAACAGAATAAATACACAGACAGACCTCCATTCTAGGTTTTTAGCTGTTTTCAAAAACCGTGACCTTGGCTCAGTCATCACCTACACAGATGTGCGATAGCATTGACCCTCTACCAGGTTAAAGACCTTGTGTGTCCCTTTTCCCCAAATCAGTTTAATATATCTGTGAAGTCCATTTTTGGTGTGTTTCATATGGAGTTGTGTTGTTCCTGCTTATCTCTGGAGAATTTGCAGCGTGTTCTTTGAAAGAGTCTTCATACTTCAGGAATATGCTTGTTTCATGAAAATGTTAATTTTACTGTGTGCAAACATGTTGGTTCAAGGTGGTCTCCTAACATCCGGCGTATCTTCAGTCACAACTAAAACCAGTACACATGAAGCCCCCTAAGAGGATAGCAGGTCTCCATGTTGTTGTTTTTTATGTATATAATGATGAATGTAAGATTATGATATTGCTGTCTGACTGTCCATGACTCCCAAAGAAGTGTATATGTGCTATAAGGAACCTGATATTTGCCATTTATGTATACATGTTGTTGTTATTATTAGTAGTGGTAGTAGTAGTTCAGCATCTCACTCTGTTACTGTCAATAAGTGATTTGTGCCATAACCCTGTTGTTATGTTTGCAGTGCACTTGTAAGGGAATTAAGTCATGCTAGAAATGGGTGGGATCTGGTTACCTCCCATTTTTGTCTGTCTATCTATATACTGTAAGGCCACTATCTGATTTTAGTTTCATTACAGTCATGCCTGAGCTGCTGCCAGTGACATACCCAAGATGCTGCAGTTTAATTTCCTGTCCAGACTACTTAGCCCACATCACAGACAAGCAAGAGAATAGATTTCTTTTGTTGCAGTGCTTAGTTTTTTTTTCACCCCATATGTGTGTGTATGCACGGGTGTTTGTGCGTGCACGCCTCTGAAGTCATGATGGTTACCCTTCCTTGGCTGTGTTTGTGGCACTCTTGTGTCCAGCGCTGTCCACACCGCTGCCCTGGCTCTCACAGCGCCTTTCACACCGATGCAAAGAGAATAAAACTAACCCGCACTTTCTCTTTGTTTTGTTCTTTTTCTGCAGAACACGTCAGGGATGGAGTCACAGAACCTCGTGGACGATCTTTCGCCAAAGAAGAACACAGTTCTCAAGGTGTGTGTGCATCAGGAATGGCATATAGTGTATGAATTGTTTACTTTTATTTAAATCTCCTACCCAGGGGAACCCTCATACATTTGTTTTGTGATCAAACTTTTTTATTCTTTGAACCAAAGAGATGTAGACATACAATCAGCAATACAGCAGTGAAGAAGGTAATCAAACTAAACACTATATGTAAAAGGACTGGTCAGTAAGATTTAAATATAATATGACAGACCAACAAAAAGCACACATAGTCAAAGTCCATACATCTAGACATACATACATATAAACGTAACATAAAAAACATACGCACTAACGCATAATACATACTAACATATTGCACATACATACATATCTGCAATAAAGAACATAAATTGATAACTACTAAAGTAAATAATATAAGCAGCGTTGCTTCAACCCATATAAATTTAGCCAGTATTATAACACTAAAAGATGTCTACAACAATCAGTCAAATCAGTAAACAGAATATAAAGCCCAAACAGGGAACAAAGAAATATGAAAAACTCAGAAACAGGACCAGAGGGGGATTCATGAATAAAATAAAGTTAAATTTGAGAAATAGATAAATAGAGGGATAAAAACACAGAAGAAGAAAGGGAGGGGGGTGGGGTTCCTCTTAAGGCCTCTTAAGAGGCCTTTAAGATCCTCCACTGTTTGGGCCTAAAGTCTTGTAATTTCCTCTTTTGCTCCATGGCCCTCATCTAAAGGTTGATATTGCAGTTAGTTTTCACATGCTTCAAAATTGTTGAACATTTGAATTAGTATAATTTTAACAATGTTAAATATGATTTATTTTGGATTCACAGTATACTGTGACATCCGAATTGATATATACTGTATATATAAATGTGTATCCTGTTCCCTTCATGCCTTCTTGTAAAAACCTCACACCCATGTTGACAAATGCTGTTGACATTAATATCTATTTTTAAGCATTTTGTTCCTATTCCCACACATACACCCACTCCACTGCAGGCTTCTAGTGGTTTAACGAGCTTTAACCCTCAGCAATGAAAATTGATTTTTAACTTAGTCCATTCTGAAACTATAAGACTCCTCTTGATCCTCTTCACAGACTGTTATAAGGATGGAAAAAAAGACTTTAAAGTTATTGAGGCGGTATTGTGTTTATTTTACTGTAATAACTAGATCTAAACTCAAATGTTTTTTTTTCAATACAGCTTACTAATGGTCCTGTTGTGGGGTCCCGCAAGCGCCCGTCAGAGGGGAACTACGAGAAGGAGAAGGAACACTGCATCGCCCTGTTTGACCAGTGGTCGGAGGCCGACCAGGTGGAGTTCGTCGAGCGCCTGATCTCCCGTATGTGCCACTACCAGCACGGCCACATCAACTCCTACCTCAAACCCATGCTGCAGAGGGACTTCATCACTGCGCTGCCAGGTACAAACATAGATATATATGACTCTACAGTTAGGCACACATACGATTCAGCATCTTCATTTTTTACAGGTTTTCTTGAAAAATGCCCTGATTTAATAAAAATAGAAGGTTATTTTAAAGTGTTTTTTTTTATTTATGTCCTGCTCTATTGAACACAACAACAAAAAGATAAAACCAAAGAAAGTTTGCATTACAAATAGTATTCCTAAAATATCCAACCAGGTTTTTGTATTTTCTTTATCTGATTTTGTAGCCATTTTTTAAAAAGATTTGATTAGATTCATTTATTATTAATTTATTATATACGTATTAAATACACAAAACATGATTACTTTTGAAAATAATGAACCCCAGGCACAGATGAACTGACCACATGAAATCATATTAATTTTGCAGCAAACACTCACTCTGCCTCTTGTCTTCCTCCCTTTAGCCCAAGGCTTGGATCACATAGCGGAGAACATCCTGTCTTTCCTGGATGCACGCTCGCTGTGCTCGGCAGAGCTGGTGTGTAAGGAGTGGCAGAGGGTCATCTCTGAGGGTATGCTGTGGAAGAAGCTCATCGAACGCATGGTCCGCACTGACCCGCTCTGGAAAGGCCTGTCTGAGAGACACCAGTGGTGAGAATGGACATGGACCCATTTACATACACAGATATACAGGGTTAGCTAGCCTACCTTTGTTTACATTGAGATCTAAAAATGTCCGACACACGTAGAAATGAAGAGGGTGCTGTCTGAGGATATAGGTAAACTACTTGTTTTCAGTGTGCTTGTTAGTATTCTAGTTTTTGGCATTTAATTTAGGATAAAAGAAAGGAAGAGAAGGAGGAAGTAAGGTTATACTCTGTTGTTCTTGAGTGTCTATTGTAGATAGAAAAAAAGTCCCAGTGGATACAAAGGAGCTGTCATTCTTATATTTTTCCTTCCCCCAGGGAGAAATATCTGTTCAAGAACCGCACGTCAGAAGTCCCACCCAACTCCTACTATCACTCCCTTTATCCCAAGATCATCCAAGACATAGAGGTAAGAGACAGAGAAATGGATTTCAGTATTAACGGAACACATTTTTTGTAGACTTAAGTAATTGACTTCAGTCAAAAGTGAAATTATTTTTCTTCGTCGTTAAAAATTTAACTTTGCTGTGTGCAGGGATAGTATGTCACACCGCAAAAACTCAATAAAACATGAACTGGTTCATATAGACTCATTTGAAACTGACATAGTATTTTCTTTAGTTTTTATAGAGTAATGTATATGCATCACTGACCTACACATGTTTTCTTTTTTACACGTTTTTTTTTTTATTAACCTTAAAAAAGGTGGAAAAGTCTAATTTGACTACATATCCCATTGGTTAATCTAATAGTGTTGTTTTAAAATATAGCAAATTGCTTCACACTTTGCAGCAGTTCTTTTTACACAGAATGGCCAGCAAATGTTGCTTCATTCACACATAGCAATTGTTGATTACAGCTAATTAATAACTTTGAGCTAATTGTCTCGGTGTTGGTGTTATTGTAATCACAATAATCTCACGAAAACTTTCCACCTGGCTGGATCAAATCTTTTACTGGGTTGTGTCAAGAAGGTAACCCGCAAATTGCGGAAACCTGCAAAAACTCTCCCGAGACTCACTGCCCCTAACCATAACCATTCAAGATCAACGCCTAACCTTAACCATTCAAGGTCAATGCCTAACCTTAACTATTCAAGATCAACGCCTAACCTTAACTATTCAAGATCAACGCCTAACCTTAACTATTCAAGGTCAATGCCTAACCTTAACCATCTTGCGAGAGTTTTGCAATTTGCGTGTTACTTTTTAAACCCTTTTACTGTCCCCTCTGACAACATTACATCACATGATATTTGCCTCTATCTTCTCTCTCTGCTCAACTACAGTGATTCTCTTTCTCTACGGTTACCTTCTGTGTTTGTCTTATTGTTTCTCCCTTTTTTTCTCCAGACTATTGAGGCAAATTGGCGATGTGGCAGACACAACTTGCAGAGGATTCAGTGTCGCTCAGAAAATAGTAAAGGGGTTTACTGTCTCCAGTACGATGATGACAAGATCATCAGTGGCCTTAGAGACAATTCCATCAAGGTATGTATTGAACATCAAGGACAGTCTGAGGTCTGTGAGATTATGACTTGGCACGATTTTATTGTTATCTCTGCCACTGTGCGCTGCCACACATTGGCTCTTTTTCTAAGCTTTCTGTTCCAAAACTACCTCAGAGATCTGTATAGTGTTTGCAGGTTCTTTGATTTACAAATTGATAAAAGGGTTGTTATATTATGTGAGATCATTTCTTTATGTTCTCATCACAAATCACTCAGTCAAATCGCTGCTGTCATCATTGTCTAAGTGGACAGTATATGAACAAGCAATGCACTGAAAGCTAATTGAAATTTAGGGCTATATGGTATATGGAAAACGCAGCGCTTTCAGTGGACTTTTTAATTCTTTCTGCACAATTGTCAAATTGCTGCCACCGGTGTTTTCTGAAGTAGCCCATCTAATGAGGAAGTCCCCTGTCTGTGCTCACAATGCAATTCTTAATGCCTTTCGTCATCAATTATTTTGCTAATATTTATCTAACACAGAAGACTAACCTTAACGTAAGTCTCTGCTAAGTCTACTCGGCAGGACACAACCTCTCAGCTGAGCGCACACACACATTCATAGAAAGCATGTTGGGGCGGGGATGAAACAGACAGGCACGTTTCTCTATCACCATGCTCGCATTGTTTTGAAGCGGAGGCTAGTGGTCGTATAATGTACACGCAAAGCGCACTTGTTAATTAAAACTATTTTTTTAAAGTATTGTATATATTATAAAATTAATATAAAGTAGCTGCCTGGACTTAAATGAGTAGTGGTCTGCTTGGTCGGCAGCCGGCTCTTATGGAAAGCTCTGAGCAGGGCAGGAAACGCTCACGAGGACCAGTTGATTGCAAAGTAATGAGTGAGGTTAGTTGTTATTGCTTCTTTGGCCATTACATAGCATCCTTCCACATTTCCCACACACAGGGGATATCGATAAGGGCAACCTCTTTACAAAATGCAAAGTGCTGGCCCACCACTAAGTCAATCTTTTTTAAGGGCAGAGTAGTCTCAACCTCGTCTTTGATCAAAATGAAAGTCACATTTCAGTTTGTGTGAAAAACTGTAGTGCCAGTAAAACCAGTTTAAACTCTTCATCTGCAACTCCAAAGACAATTTATTAATTTTAACTGATTTTTCTGTTGTCATTTTTTGAAATATAAATAAATAAAGTCAGACTGGAATATCGCTACACCCCTACTGGTAACATCAATATATACATTTGGACTTTAACATGGTTAAGATGCCTCCAACAGCAGTGGCCTGAGGTGTTATGTTTTCTGGTTGTCCGTCCGTCCGTCCGCCCGTTCCGTTCTCGTGAACGTGATATCTCAGGAATGCCTGGAGGGAATTTCTGCAAACTTAACACAAAATTTGGTGGTTAAAGGTCAAGGTCACTGTAACCTCACGTTCGTCCCATTTGTGTGATATCTCGGGAATGCCTCCAGCGAATTTCTTCAGATTTGGCACAAATGGAGGGCATTTCATTACATCTGGCACAAACGTCCACTTGGACTCAAGCATTAACTGATTCGAATTTGGTGGTCAAAGGTCACTGTGACCTCATCAAACACATTGTTGGCCATAACTCAAGAATTCATATGCTAATAATGACAATTACACACAAATGTGTAACGGGATAAAATAACGAAGTGATGACATTTTGGACAGACATGGATGTAAATTGCAACCTGACTGGTTGTCGGAGGGATATAACCGCGAGGCGGGAATTCTAGTTTGTTTCATTACTTCATTACTTACTACTGCTGAGGCAGTGAAAACATGGCATGTATCAGTCTGCCCTTCTGCCCCAAACTGACATGTAGAAGTAATTAACATTGATCCCATTTGTGTGTTTAAGCACCAGCAGTTGAGACAGCCAAAAATGTTGCCTGTGAGAAAGACATGCATGCTGTGTGTGGGGGGTTATTTTCTTCCTACCTGGGTTTGTGTATTTATGAATTGAATTTTTTCTTCTGGCTCAGTATGGCTTATCATCTTATTGTCTATGGCGCTGAGCTAAACCAGCAGACACTGAGACAGAACACATGTGAATTATAGGATAAAAGGGCTCAGCTCCAAACCCGCTGTGTGTTCCACTTATCTGTCTGGCCTGGCAGAAGAGGAGAAGATGATGAAGAGGGGAGGATGGAGGAAGGAGGAAGGAGAATAGCGGATTTGTCATCTTATTGTTCTGGAGGAGGCTGACGCACACCTAGGGACGAGCTGAATGGCTCTTACATACACACTCAGCTCAGCGCAGCAGTGGGGAAATGGGGCATGAACACTGCTGTTAGAATAGGCCATTCTTAGCATGACCCAAATCTGCAACCTTTTCACAACCACTTATTTTTTACTCTTTCTCTGTCTCCTCCTCTACCTCCCTCTGCTTCACTCGTCTTTCTCCCATCTCTTCCTACTCCTCTCCTTTCTCATGATAGATCTGGGATAAGCAGTCTCTGGAGTGTCTGAAGATACTGACCGGTCACACAGGATCAGTGTTGTGTCTGCAGTATGATGAGAGGGTCATCGTCACCGGGTCTTCTGACTCAACTGTCAGGTACGACATGCATCTTGTTTACAGATGGATCACACTGTATTTTGGAGTAGGACCAGCAGGTAGTGTCAGCAAGGTTAAATAAATATTCAAATCGCTGAAGTAACACAGTTACTCTGTGTTAATCAGGCTGGATGTTTGGATGACTTCAGGGGATTTACTGCACAACTATGCTTGGATCAAATGTCAGTAGTTTATATATAGTTACTAACCTATTCTCAGTTTAAACGCACTCTACATCCAAGGTTAGCTTTGGCAACTTAATGAGACAAAAAGTAGATGGGCATTTATAGATACTAGATTTATGAAACTCAAAACTTTACTACTATGCTAAACACACTATATAACAGTCAGGTTATAAGTCAAAACTAATGCAGCTATCTCTTTGGATTGATTACTAACTTAGGATGTATCTGTAAAGACAAGTTAACAACAACATCAGTGTTGAAGACGTTCGTGCCACAAGTACATGAGAAGTTTGTTTCATGTACAAAAGTGTTCATAAGCAGAATAGTTGATTTTTAAAAATTAGATCATGAAACAAATGTGTTTCTGCAGCACAGGTTATCTAGCTGAAAGGAATGCTTCCGTGGTTAGATCAGATACACAAGAATTAATATCTATAAACGGATTTCCTCATATGAATGCAGAATCAGTTGGCAACGGGACAAGATTTTGGTATCGGAAGCATTCTGCTTTCGGTTTGTAGTTCAAATAGTAACTGACCAACCATGTTTGAGCAGGCTTTGGTCGCAGGTAAACAGTCCGTGTGGAGAGCAAAAGAGGTGGAACACATTGGCTGAAATGCAATCTTGGAACCCATAGGCAATCGTTAGACAACAATTTAGCTTTTCATCAACAAATGTCTGCATATGAATGCAGATATACAATCCCGTTGTGGATGTCGTCTCTTGACTCTAACTCCATGTCTGAAGTTATAATCACATTGTAACAATGATCAGCACACGAAAGAGGACGTCTTAGCCAGGTTATTTGCTGGCTACACCGAAACCCCAGAAATATTGCTCGTTGCTCCAGCGGCAAAATCGTCGTCAGACCGGGCTGATGGGTTCAGAATTTGCAAATGGATATATTTAAATGATAATAATTCATGCATATCAATAATAAATAAATGGATTACTTAAACAAGCTAAATTTAGCCAAAAGCTGCATTCCTGCTTTTAGTGATTAACTAAAGTCTTTCACCCTAATCTACTTTCTCACTTCACTACATTAAAAATGGGTACAGCCAAAGCCAATGAGAACAATCTGGCTCCATAGCCACTATTCTATTTAAATATATTCATCCCAACATTGAATAACAACTGAAAAACGGCTTAAGTATGTCATATGTCATAAACAAGTCATAGTACAGTATAATAAAAAATCAGCTTTATTACACTAACCGAACAAAATTCTATGTAGTTTGTGTTTCATCAGAAGCATTGTCTGGTTCTGGTTCTGACTGTAACAGCAATATTAAATCACAAATGAAACAAATATTTAAATGTATGTATATCAGGGTGCACATTTTGCTCTTAGCTGTCCCTATTTTTGTATATGTTAAAGAGTGGCTGCCATTGATACCAAAGGCCAAGAATTGGTTGCCAATTTCTCAAAACGGTTGCCAATGGCAACATGACACTTGTTACGGCTTTAATTATAGTTTAGCTAATAAATTGAAGTATGCCGCATATCTTTACTTGGTCAATTAAGATGGCTGTTACTTTAAACTACGTATACTGTACCATTTGTAAGAGGAAATGATGTGTTTTCTTATCACCTAAAACTGTGGCTGTTGTTTTATCTCTTCAAAGCCAAAATGCAAAATACACCTCTGCTTTAAAAACAGGCTAAGTGCAGTTGATTTAAACTATAAATTTTGAAAATAAAATGAATTCAGTTGATTAACAATGTAAAATGTGTGTTTCTAACCATATTGCACTAAGCTTATTATAGTTGCACTGCTCAAAATGGGGTACTGTTGCTATAGACATACTATCATTTCACATACTGTATGCTGATGGTCTGTTTTGCACCCAGTCATGACCAAAATACCTACTTCTGCTCCCAGTTTACGATTAGTTCCCACCCAACATACAGCTGCGGCTACAGTCTGGCAAGAAGTATATAAATGTTGACATTTATTATTTCATAATGAGTTAGATTTACTATCATTACTAGAGATAGTGGGATATGTTTTATTGCAGATATTTAAAGACCTGGCTGCGTGTGCTAATGTTGACGCTTGCTTGGCTACTGCACACAGAAGCTCAATATTAATTCTCTTATTACTTCACACTTCAGCTGCACACATTGGGCGGTATCCAAGGAAAATGTGACTTCACTTCCTTAGCAACAGCTTGACAGGCACTTTGTTTGTAGGTTTCGTTGTCAGCTTTTCCAGTGTGTTCTGCGTTTGACTCTCAATGCCCAGCGGTGTAGTTCAGTAGTATGTTCTTCACAGCCACCCCTTCGCTCGCGTGCGTGCGTGCGTGCGTGCGTGCGTGTGCGTGTACACATGTAGTTCATACAGTATGTGTGAACTCTGGGTTACTCTCCATTGTAAAACTAATAAACATAATTCTCTCTCCTGTCTCCATTGTTTTCCTTTTTCCTTCACTCCCGTTACATTTATTTTCCACTCTCCATCTTCAACCTTTTTTTCTTTCATTTTGACCACTCTTACGGCTACCCTCTTTCTTTTTCTTTCCTACTCGCCCCTTCCTCCTATCATTTTCCACTTTTCTCACCCCTTTGTCTTTCCTTCCCTCTTTGTCTCACACCCCTCCCCTCTCATTCCACATCCCCATCTTTCCTTCCTGCCATTACTTTTCCTCTCTCTCTGTCACCTTTGCCCTCATCATTCCACCACCATGTCATTTATCCTTACTTCTGTTTTCTCTTCCTCCATCCCTCTCCTTCTACCCTTCATCCTCCGTAGGGTGTGGGAGGTGACGACGGGTGAGGTACTGAACACACTGATCCACCACAACGAGGCAGTTCTTCACCTGCGCTTCGCCAACGGCCTGATGGTCACCTGCTCCAAGGACCGTTCAATCGCCGTCTGGGACATGGCCTCTCCTACTGACATCAGCCTACGTCGTGTCCTTGTGGGACACCGGGCTGCCGTCAACGTGGTCGATTTTGACGACAAATACATTGTGTCCGCCTCAGGGGACCGCACCATCAAGGTAACAAGCTGAGGAGGTGGTTTCCAGAGAAAGATTTTTCAGATAGTTGCTGCAGGGTAGAGTTTTATAAAATGCTTCATTGTTTCAAAGTGGTTGTTTGGTAACTTTGTACTCATCTGAATAAATCCAGGCCATTGTTTCACAAAGGTTATTGTGTTGCACCCTTGTAGGTATGGAGCACCAGCACCTGTGAGTTTGTGCGCACTCTAAATGGTCATAAGAGGGGCATCGCCTGTCTACAGTACAGAGATCGTCTGGTGGTCAGTGGCTCATCTGACAACACAATCCGGTACGTGTGTGAGATTAAACATATATATGGTTTAAAGTATGCAGTATTTATATTTGCATACAAGTAAGATCAGTCGGTCAATAACACTTTGTATCATGCAATTTAATTAGGCAAAAATAACCATGTACTCAAATGTCATTGTTTCAAATAATACACTAGTGTAGGGGACTGTATGTTGCCTTACATGTGTTAATAATGCTTCTCTTTCTCCAGGTTATGGGACATAGAGTGTGGGGCATGTTTGCGAGTGCTGGAAGGTCACGAGGAGCTGGTGCGTTGCATTCGCTTTGACAACAAAAGGATTGTCAGTGGCGCTTATGACGGGTCAGTGTGGCGCGCGCACACAAACACACACACATCTTTGTGAATAGAGACACATTTTGTTTCTGACGTTGTGTCGTCTCATGTTTCTCTCTGCAGCAAGATCAAGGTGTGGGACCTGCAGGCAGCCCTGGACCCACGAGCCCCCGCCAGCACATTATGTCTGCGCACTCTAGTGGTGAGTACCTTTTTGATTTAGCCTCATGCACAAGTGATTTAAACTGCAGTTCCTTAAGGGCTGCTGCAATTAGTCAGCATTATTGATGATGTTAACACTGAAAATGCGTTGACATAAATAATTTATACCAAAATATGTATTTAATGTTTAGTCCTTGTAGCTGTTAAATACACGCATAAAGCCATAACATTGTCTGTCCACTACCTTAGAAAATTCCATTGAATAAGTTAAATAAATGTTTGAAGAGAAACTTCAGTTTTCAACAGTTCTGTGGGCAGTAGCCTTCATGCAGATGAACGGCACCTGGTCTCCCTCCATGCCGCAGGGCATGGAGTTCCCCCAACTCGGCCGCTCAGAACACACCGTCAAAGTCTATAGACTTTTGCTGGCGGTAACCTTTGCCAGTGTGTTGGCCTCAACATAAGCTTAGCTCGGGCTTTGTGTGAACTCTGTGCACTGTGGCATGTAGAGAGACTGGGATGCCATTCATCTGCATGTAGGCTACTGCCCGTGCTACAGTGACACAGAGCCGGTGTGTTCTGACGATGTATGTATGTACAGTATAAGATAAGATAAGATATTCCTTTATTAGTCCCGCAGTGTATTTATGTAATGGTAGTGTCTTATTGATTTTGATTACGAACAGGAGTAAGTGTACTATTAGAATATGGGGAGCATATTTTGATATTCTATTATAACATCTTTATTTAAGACTTTAGGGGTTGTGTATTTTGATATATAAAGTAATGCTCCCACTCAGGGTCTGAAATTAACTCTTTTCACTGCCTGGCAGTGGCAGACAAGTCTTTTTTGTCTTTTTGTCTGCCACTCAGAAATTTGATCTGCCACTTTTTAAATCTATACGCTAAATGAAGGAATAACATTTTAGATCTGATGTCATTCAATGTTTGATATATTTAACATAAAAAACATTATATACACGGTAAATTACAGTGTTCGAATTACACCGTGGTACGTTGATTAAAAAAATCTTGGTAAGCTGCTTAAAGCTAGTGTTAGGAAGTTTAACAGGTCATAATTCTCTCTCTCTAATATCTATTTTATATTGCTATGAAAACATCTCCTTCAAACAACCGGATTTATTCAAGTTTCTTGCCAAAAACTTAATTTTACGAGATTACATTTGAACACATCATGATAAGGTTGTAATTTACCTTGGCCCAATAGTCCTTTTTCCTGAGCAGACTTTGAACGCCTCATAATAATAATAAGTAAAATTAAACATTTTCATTAATCGATTAATTGGTAAAATATTCAATAAATTAATCGATAGAAAAGTAGTTGTTAGTGGCATCCCTACAATGGTATAGTTTGTCATTAAAAAGTCATAGCATGCCAATAAAGTCGTAGTGAAGTATGCCATAAGAAAGTCAAAGTATAGTATGTCATAATATACAATGCCATAAAATAGCCATAGTATAGTATGCCATTAAAAATCATACTACAGTACATTATGTCATATAAAGTCATTAAAAATCATAGTAAAAAAGTCATAGCATACCAATAAAGTCATCGTATAGTGGGCCATAAGAAAGTCAAAGTATAGTATGTCATAAAAAGTCATAGTATTATATTTCAGAGAAAAATGTAATTTCAATAATGAGTGTAATGAGTCAAGCTTAATAACAATACATTTCCAAATACCAATGTAACTAGAATATGACAGTACATTACCTCAGAGTGTTGAGATTGAGTTTGTTAGAATGATCACGCCAGTATGATCATACATCAAAAGGTTGAATCAGTTATTTTATTTCAGTTTATTTAATAGTCATAGTATAGTATGACATAAAAACCTGCAACCAATGCATTTTGTTGGCGACATCACAAACGTCCATGATTTCTTTTTAGATTCCATGTGTGCCTGTATGCATAGTCTGTAAACATAATCTCTTAATTCATGTCTTTTCAGGAGCACTCTGGCCGTGTGTTCCGTCTCCAGTTTGATGAGTTTCAGATCATCAGCAGTTCTCACGACGACACCATTCTGATCTGGGACTTCCTGAACGTCTCGACCAATGGCCAGTCAGAGGGACGGTCTCCCTCCCGCACCTACACTTACATTTCTAGATAGCAGGTACAAAGACACACACACAATCACACTTAGCTTATAAGACCTTTCTGTAAAAGTGTTTTTTGTCTGGCATAACACATGAGTAGGGCTGAATGATTTAAAAAAAAATATATAGATATTAGATATTAGAGGGAAGGATAATTTTTTACATAGCTCATCTTCATTGAAAAACATGTTAAAATGATTATGGTGTGATTTTTGCAAGGATCTGTACCAAACAACGTTTTCTGTAGTAACTTAAACTCTGGGTCAGTTACCATGGTAACTGACTCTGTGAACCTAACCTGCTCGCTGGCAGGTTTTCTTTAACAAACCCTGAGTTTCTCTGTCTCCTCTCTCTTACAGAGCCAGACACGTTGCTTTATTTCCTCATCCATTCAGTCCGTATGAAAGCGCTTATCAAAGCGTATGAATTAGCAGAGGTTCGCGTCAGAATTGAAAGATATTAGTTTGTTACTAAAGACTGTCTAAAGTTGGCACTTTTATGCGCCATCAGTCTCGTTTTGCAAAATTAATTTTTTATAACACTGTGACTGAGACACTCAGTCAATTTGTTAGAACAGTTCCACTAAAATATTTATTGCACATGATTTGTAATCTCAGTTCCAATACTAAAAATCTGTATGAAGCTTAGACACGTAGGATCAATGAATAATGATGATTCATAATGGGATTGGTCGCACTGATGGAACATGATTCCTATAATATTGGAGATTACATGTTAATATTTCTGAGTGAGCAGGATGGTGGTGCAGCTGCACAATTTGAGTTTGAAAGAGATTTTTTTAAATCGGCTGCGTAAAGTCTGAACGTGTTTTAAGAGCATTTCAGTGACTGTTTAAATTGACTACATTTGTTGAAGTAGCAGAAATAAATTAAATAATTAATTGTGCATTCCTACACGAGGTTGTGTATGTGTTTTATAGTTAGAGAATCATATTCAGCCGGTGTGTTTACGCTTTGCTGAGCAGACATTTTTCTACCCCTCCAGGTGGCGCCATCCACCGCACCCTTTCTTGGAGGAGCCCAGGGCTGATTGGCTGATGGGTGCGTCCATCATGGAAAGGAGCCCATCTCTTCTCCTTCCTCCTCGTCATCTCTCTGTCCATCTCCCACCCTGCCCCCGCCACCTCCGACCCCCCAGCCCGTTCTGACAGACTCTTGAGCTCGTGCCCATTGCCTGCCAGTACTGTGACATGCACACACAGAAACGCACACACACAGGTCAACACTGATGCGGATTTCCTCCTACAGAACCAACACAACTTTCCAAAGAAGTTCACCTTCTAATACTAATTTATGTTTTGTAAAGTACACTAATGACAGTATTAACTTAGACCTTACATAAGTCACAAGCTCCCTTTTTGTCCCCTTGATACAAACTTAAACTGGCTTTTGCTCCTCAGTTTTCAACCCCAGGTTTCCACAGATATGGAATCGCTTATATTAATATACATTACACACACACACACACACACACACACACACAGTGGCACAGTTGGACAGAGGATGACTGGAGCTGTAATGCGGGAGACAGAGACTCTTTACTCAGCTCTAGGAAAGGAGGGAAGGATGGGAGATGGAGGGAGTGAACGAGGGAGAAATGTGTCAGGGATTACTTCCCTGCTCCCTCTCACTCCCTCGCACTCCTCCCTGTCTCTCTCTCTCCACCCCCACCCCCCTCTAACCCCCAGAGATGCACACTCGCTTGGAATATGGGGGCGCACACACTCAAGTTTGCGTGAGTGTGTGTTTGTGTATGTGGACTTGTGAAACGGCAGAACAGAGCAGAAGCGTCAAACAGACAGACATGCATGTGAGGTTGCCTTGGATACAGCATCCCGGTACACCTCTGCTTTTTTTTTCTCTTTAACTCTTACTTTCTTACTGTTTTTTATTACTGTTATTTTCTCATTTTATTTGAGTATTTTGGTTCTTAGTACAAAAATCATACTAAGCGTAGTCCTCTTTCTATTTCCCTCTCTCTTACTGTCTTTTCCTCATTCTTTCTTCTAACTTCGACCCTTGTTCATCTGTCCCTTTCACTCCATCTTTCTCTCCCCATCATCTACGTGCTTGCTTTGGTTATGAGAGAAGCTGGAACTCAAGAGCTCAAATTTAGCTGTAAACGGAGTTGTCTTGTCAAAAATTGTGTTGTATATTAAAAATGATTTTTTAAAGAAGAAAATGACCTTATTGTGAATAAAGTACTTGACAGTGGTGGAGTGTTGAGCCAACTGTAACATGAATGAGTGTCTAATTGTCTGTCTGTTCTTGTCTGTGTGCATGTGTGAGTGGATTATTGCTATGCTGCCTCTCTGTCTGACATGCAGATACTCTCTCTAGGCCTTTAGTTGTTCCTTTTGTACTTCAGACAAACAGAAGGGAATCAGTCCTACAGACAAAGAATATAGGTATGTATTTGTAATGTGTGGAATTCCTAACTAGATTTTTCTAGAGATCACAGCATCTTGTGGTCTTCCTGAGTGGAGTTTTCTCAGTTGACCAACTCAACTAAACAAACTCCTTCTCTACTAATTTAACCTTTTTATGACTTTGACATACTATACTATGAGTTTTTATGACGTACTATGACATACTACATTTTTATGACCAACGATACTATGACTCTTTTAATTTTGTTCCATTATAGTCTTAGAAAGTACAATTTTAGAATGCATTACATTACAGTTCTAGAATGTTCAATTCAGAATGCGTTACGTTACAGTTCTACAATGTTCAATTTTGGAATGCATTACGATACAGTTCTAGAATGTTAACTTACAATTTTAGAATGTGTTACGGTACAGTTAAAAAATGTTCAATTTTAGAATGCGTGACGTTAACGTTCCACAATGTTCAACTTTGGAAATCATTATGTTACTGTTCTACAATGTTCAACTTTAGAATGCTTTACGTTATCGTTCTGATTCTTATTCTGATTGCGATTCTTATTCTGATTCCAATTGTTATTCCGATTCCAATTCAGATACAAATTGTTATTCCAATTCTTATTGCGATTCCAATTCTTATTCAAATGCTAATTCTGATTCCGATTCCAAGAATTGGAATTCAAATCAGAATTTTAATAGGAATCTGAATAAGTATTGGAAACGGAATACAAATTGAAATCAGAATTAGCATTGGAATTGGAATAAGAATTGGAATCTGAATTGGAATCGGAATCAGGAAATGTTCAAGTTTAGAATGCTTTATGTTACTGTTCTACAATGTTCAATTTTAGAATGCGTTTTGTTATCGTTCTGAATCTTATTCCGATTCCAATTCCAATGCTAATTCGGATTCCGAATCCAGGAATTAGAATTTGAATCAAAATTACAATAGGAATCTGAATAAGAATTGTAAACTGATTAAGAATTTGAATCGGAATAAGAATTGGAAATTAAATCAGGAAATGTTCAAGTTTGGAATGAGTTACGTTTCAGTTCTAAAATGTTCAATTTTAGAATGAGTTACATTACAGTTCTAAAACAGGAATAAGAATTGGCATTGGAATCAGAATTTCCATTCAAATAAGACTAAGAATTGGAATCAGACTAAGAATCGGATTTGGAATAGGACTTGGAATCAAAAGCGGAATAAGAATTGGAATAGTTATCAGAATTGGAATTACCATTGGAATCGGAATTAGACTTAGCATTGGAATAATAATTAGAATCTGAATTGGAATAAGAAAGGGAATAGGATACCGTTCTAGAACATTACGTTGCAGTTCTACAATGTTCAAGTTTAGAACACATGTTACAGTTCAGGAAATGTTTGAGTTTAGATTGCGTTACGTTACTGTTCTAGAATGTTCAATTTTCGATTGTTACGTCAACGTTCTAGAATGTTCAATTTTAGATTGCGTTACGTCAACCTTCTAGAATGTTCAATTTTAGATTACGTTACGTCAACGTTCTAGAATGTTCAACTTTAGATTACGTTACGTCAACGTTCTAGAATGTTCAATTTTAGATTGCGTTAGGTCAACGTTCTAGAATGTTCAATTTTAGAATGTGTTTAGTTACAATTCTGATTCTTATTGCGATTTTTTTTTTTTTTAAATTCTGATTCCAATTCTTATTCCGATTCCAATTCTATAGATTGAGTTACGTCAACGTTCTAGAATGTTCCAATTCTTATTCAGATTCCTATTCCGATTCTGACTCCGATTCCAATCTTATTCTAATTATTTTTCCAATGCTACTTCCGATTCCAGGAATTGGAATTTTAGAAGTTACATTACAGTTCAGGAAATGTTCAAGTTTAGAATTTTTTTAAAAAATTTTTTTACATACTATATTGTCTAGTTTACTTTTCTACATACTATGTTATGACCTTTTTTTTATTTTTTCGACATACTATATAACTTTTTTTACATACGATCCTATACCATTACTTTTTTTTTTGACATAGTATACTATGACTTTTTTTCGACATAGTATAGTATGACTTTTGTTTGTTTCGACATACTATACTATGACTTTTTTTTTGTCATACTGAACTATGACTTTTTTTAGTTTTTTCGACATACTATACTATGACTTTTCTTTTAATTTTTGACATGAGTTTTCTTTTTTCAACATACTGTACTAAGACGTTTTTATTTTCGACATACTATACTATGACTTTTTTTAGTTTTTTCGACATACTATACTATGACTTTTCTTTTAATTTTTGACATGACTTCTTTTTTCAACATACTGTACTAAGACGTTTTTATTTTCGACATACTATACTATGACTTTTTTTTCCGACACGCTATACTATGACTATTTTTATTTTTTCGATATACTATATTATGACTATTTTTATTTTTTGATATACTAAACTATGACTTTTATTGATTTTATTCGACATACTATATGAATTTTTTCTCCGACATACTATGACTTTTATTTTTTTCGACTTAGTATATTATGACTTTTTTTATTTTTTCGACATACTATATGACTTTTTTTCCTTTTGCGATATACTATACTATGACTTATTGTTTTCAACATTCTATATTATGACTTTTTTTTTTTTTTCAACATACTATACTATAACTTTTTAAAAATAATTTCGACATACTATATGACTTTTTTGTTTCCAGCACCTCGGAAGTCTACTCCAAGCTGCTGGAAAGGAGGGTTCGGCCGATAGTCGAACCTCGGATCGAAGAGGTACAATGTGGTTTCCGTCCTGGCCGTGGAACGACGGACCAGCTCTTCACTCTTGCAAGGATCCTGGAGGGAGCCTGGGAGTACGCCTATCCAGTCTACATGTGTTTTGTGGACTTGGAGAAGGCGTATGACCGGGTCCCCCGGGAGATACTGTGGGGGGTGCTGCGGGAGTATGGGGTGAGGGGGGCACTTCTCAGGGCCATCCAATCCCTGTACTCCCAAAGCGAGAGCTGTGTTCGGGTCCTCGGCAACAAGTCGGACTCGTTTCCGGTGAGGGTTGGCCACCGCTAGGGCTGCGCTTTGTCACCAATCCTGTTTGTGATATTCATGGACAGGATATCGGGGCGTAGTCGGGGGGAGGTGGGTTTGCAGTTCGGTGTGCTGGGGATCTCATCGCTGCTTTTTGCAGACGATGTGGTCCTGTTGGCATCATCGGGCTGCGACCTTCAGCACTCACTGGATCGGTTCGCAGCCGAGTGTGACGCAGTCAGGATGAGGATCAGTACCTCTAAATCTGAGGCCATGGTTCTCAGCAGGAAACCGGTGGATTGCATACTCCGGGTAGGGAATGAGTCCTTACCCCAAGTGAAGGAGTTTAAGTACCTCGGGGTCTTGTTCACGAGTGAGGGGACGATGGAGCGTGAGATTGGTCGGAGAATCGGAGCAGCGGGGACGGTATTGCATTCGTTTTACCGCACCGTTGTGACGAAAAGAGAGCTGAGCCGGAAGGCAAAGCTCTCGATCTACCGGTCAATCTTCGTTC
>CAKAOI010049109.1:615-20350 GCA_916701655.1 Sebastiscus albofasciatus
AGCTACGGTCTCCCCCGCGTCCTCCGACCGCCAACAACACTGTTTAACAGACTTCACTAGAGACAACCAAGAGGTTTTGGTGAAGCACTGGAGTTTGAATTGGAGTCTGAGTCTGAACAGAGGAGACACATGAGAGACCATGAGACACACGAGAGACCATGAGACACACGACAGACTCCTCCGCGTCCTCCGACCGCGGCCAACACTGTTTAACAGACTTCACTAGAGACAACCAAGAGGGTTTGGTGAAGCACTGGAGTTTGAGTTGGACTCATGAGAGACCAGGAGACACACGAGAGACCAGGAGACACCAGGAGACACACGAGAGACCAGGAGACACCATGAGACACATAAGAGACCATGAGACACCATGAGACACATGAGAGACCATGAGACACCATGAAATACATGAGAGACCAGGAGACACCGACCAGCAGTGATTTATACGTGGAAGAAGTTACAAAGTTTAGGGAAAAACATGTGTAGCAGGCCCCTTTTGACCCACACTGACCTAGGAGGCTTATGATGACTGATAATGCCCATTTAATGAGCTGATAACAGTCTAATTAGAATCTAATTAGATAGACGCGATAGGAAGGCAGCTCACTGCAGCTTTTGTAAGCAGTTAAAGGATAAGTCACATTATTTAGACTCAATCCAACATTCACCGTCCTGCTGCCACTAACACTCACTGGAGCACCACATGTGGATCAATCCGCCGCTGAAAATAGTCCCCAACAAGTGCACCATTTCCTCCCGTCTGAGTGACGTTAGAAACTACTGCAAATATCTGAGAGGTGTTTTTAATATCCAGATTCTTCAGTAGGAACCGACGAGCTCAGACAGTTGTAATAGTGTCTTTCTCTTCCTGACGCCGGTGCAGCAGGTGCCAGAAGCCGCCGAGATGAAGACAATCCCTCCGAGACAGAAGGCACGTCGTATGTCCATCTGTCTGTCCTCATATCCATCCGCTCACGCTTTCTATTGTTTTATCTCATTCATTCGTTCAAACAGAACTCAGCGGCTCCGTCTTTTCTTGAGTGTGTAGAGATTTAACAACTTCTAAATGTGACTGACGCAGTGAATTCAGAAACAGTATGTCGAGTTGTTTGCATCTCCACGAGAGACACTTCTAGAAGGATACCGTGTATTCTGCGTGCACTGGACCGGGACGGTTTGGCATGAACACACAAACCACTACAGCCCTGATCAAAACACCCAGCGTCTACCACGACCCGGCCGCCAGACGCTGACCGGCGAGCTCCCCAGGAGGGGGGACGCTGGTCTTTGTGTTTGCGGTATCAGGGATCACCACAGTGAGGTGTGCCTCTCAGACGGGTGGACTATGAACAGTGAATACATGTTTGTGTGTGTTCAGGTCACAAACACAAACATGTTTATGTCTCGTATACAACGCGGTCGCCCTCCGGGGACACATAACTGATGATTGATCGTGTTTATTCAAACCACATCTGAACCATCTGTCATGTTCAACATCATCACTCATGCAGTTTATTCACCTGGATGTGTGTGTGTGTGTGTTCGTGTATATTAGTCATGTGTGTAACGACTCTGTGTTCCTCCTTCAGGACGACTACATCCCGTATCCGAGGATCGAGGAGGTGAGACCAACATCTGGTTCATAAACATCTTGACACTCTCAGGCTTCTAAAACTCAGGAACTGAACGTGATGAGTTTCATCGTGATGAAGGAGAGAAGCCAGATCAGTGAGGAGTGAAGGGGAGGCTGAGGTCACTATTAAAGAGACGCTGTTACCTTTAAGGAAACTAAAGCCTCTCGCTTCTTATCTACTGCCACCTGTACAACAGAAGGTAAAACACAGTGAATGACGCAACGCAAATACGCAAAATTCACACATTCTGCGGGACGCTGTGTGGTGAAAGCCTCTCAGCGTTGAGATCCTCCTCTCCGCTCTGACGTTCCTGACGCTGTTCAATCAGAGGTGGAGCGATGAATAAATCTGTGGTCACCCAGAGCTCTGATAGTCCATCACATCTGTCCAGAGAGCAGGAACCTCAGACTGTCTCTGGTAGAGACAACAACGTCTCTATCTGACTTGACGTTGAGTGTTGATGGAGCGGCTGCACCGCCCGGCTCTGATCCGTCCAGACTCCATTCACAAAACAAGCTTTTTAAAAGTTGTTTTCTTGTCGTCATGGTAACAGACCTGACAAAGCATCAATTCAGACTTTTTACAAATCAGCATCATGATGTAGTTATTTCAGCATCCTTCTGATCTGTTTATTGATATACAAACTGGGCAGCAGCATATCGACAGAATGGATTAATTGCATTGCAATTGTGTTGCAGGTGTTGGAGAGGGGGGCGCCGTACCCGCAGGTCATCCTGCCGGAGTTCGGAGGTTACTGGATCGAGGATCCCGAGGCTGATCCGCCTCCTTCCATCTCTCTGGAGATCAGAGGGGAGGAAGAGGAGGAAGAGGAGGGAGGATTGGGAGGAAGAGAGGAGGAAGACACAGCCCCAGGGGATTATGGGTACCGGCTGGAGGAGATCAGCGAGGCTGCGCGGGCGTACAGGAAGCACTTCTTGGGCAGGGTGAGGTTTGGAGGAGTTTTAACCAAAGAGACGAAACCCGCCGCCATTTTGGACTGAAAGCTCTTATTATATTTATAATATTTGTATTGCAGGTTATTTCAGTAGAATACGACGATAGAATAGAAACAATGTAGTTTTACTTTTGTACGTCTCTTTGCAGGCGGACGTTTGACTGGCGTCCGGTTGTCACTTTCAGTCCAAAATGGCGGAAGGAACTAACTATTGACTTTCACTTCTTATGAATATACGTTCTTTGTTTTAACTGAAGCATCTGTACTGTTGCTATGGTTACCTGCAGGTTAATGTACCCTGAGCTCTGGTTGGTGGAGATGAACACATGTATGGTTTAAACGGACACCTGCCAGCCAATCAGAAAGCAGGATTACGTGATGACGTTTCTTTCTGTCTCTGTCTCTCAGGAACATTTGAACTTCTCCTGCTCGGCCAGCAGTGTTGGAAACCTGCTGCTGTCTGTGAGGCACGAAGAGGAGAAGGATCAGGCGTCCCTCCATGTTCTCATCAGGTACAAACAGATGTGTTCACAGCTGGAGGCTCCCCACTGGGCCACAACACAGACCTGAACTGTGATCATGTAGAGGACACCTTTCTACCTGAAAGCAGATCTCCAGTTTCTTCTTTCCATTGGCTGTTAGGAGTTATAAAACTTGTGTTTTAGATGTCCACCATAAAACCACAACACTCGTCTACTATCTAATAAAGGAAAAGTTCCCAAAAAGGACTTTAAATAAAGGATTACACTGATGAGAAAGACTGCTGCACACAGCGTTTTATCCCTGCATCATATTCACTTTAACCTTAAACTTAAATGTAATTGTTTATTTAAGGCCTTACTTCAGCTGTTCTCGGTCTGGTTCTGGACCAGCTTCAGGACTCTTGTCTCTTTTGTCCCTTCAGGTCTCGGGTGAAGAGCGTCTACCACAGATTGTCCCTCACAGAGCTGCCTGACATCCCCAGTGTACCGGAGCTCGCCAAGGTCCACAAACACTCACAGCCGGAGAATAAAGCAGCTATAAAACATCACAACTCAACTGAACACGCCACATTAACATATACAACTAATGTCACATCATAAAGCTGGATTATTTCCACTTTTCTGGGTCCGTCTTTCATGTTGAAGACTTTAACCTGAGCGTAGCGTAATCTATTTCATGAATGTTCCTGTTCTATTGGCTGATCATTTTGCTGAGTTAAAGTATTTGACCCATTTGAATGCTTTTATTTTCTTGTTTCTGAGAGCTGACTTTGAGCCCTTTAAAGAGCTCTCTCTCTCTCATCTGCAACCGCTTCTCCCGTTAGGGGTCACGGGGGGGCTGGAGCCAATCCCAGCCGACATTGGGCGAAGGCGGGGTACACCCTGGACAGGTCGCCAGTCCATCGCAGGGCTGACACATAGAGACAGACAACCATTCACGCTCACATTCACAACTACGGGCAATTTAGAGTCAACAATTAACCTAACCTGCATGTCTTTGGACTGTGGGAGGAAACCGGAGTACCCGGAGAAAACCCACGCTAACACGGGGAGAACATGCAAACTCCACACAGAAGGGCCCCAAGCCGGATTCGAACCTGCAACCCTCTAGCTGTGAGGCACCAGTGCTAACCACTGCACCACCGTGCAGCCCCCTTTAAAGAGCTGTATTCATTGAATGTGTTGCAGATGTAAACATGCAGACATATCTCTAATCTATGGAAGCCTGTTTGTTTCTTTACGGGTGTGAACATCTTTATAACGGTGTGTTGTTCCTCCTTAAAGCTGCTGTGTGATGAAGCAGCAGGTCTGCGTTTCAGTCCCGTCCTCTACCCGAAGGTGAGAACTTCCAACACCTCCAAATGTTTCTACTGAAGAGACCACGTTGGACTGATTAGATCAAACATGTCCGTTTGTCTTTGTGTCATCAGGCGTCTCAGCTGATCGTAACCTACGACGAGCACGAGGTCAACAACACCTTCAAGTTTGGAGTCGTCTTCCAGAGATTTGGACAGGTAACGTCAGAACCTGACCTCCGGGTCTGAGGAGTGAAACCAACGCTGAAGAGCCTTTAACCTGCGTTCTCTCTAGCAGCCAGCAGGGGGCGACTCCTCTGGTCTACAGTCTGATAGAAAATGAGCTTCTACTTCTCTCCTGATTTATGACCTCAGTGAACATCTTAAACATGAGTTTATGGTCTCAGTCTCTCTCGCTCTCACCTGTCCGCCAGGTGTCTGAGGAGGAGCTGTTCAGGAACGACGAGGAGACGCCGGCGTTCAGCGAGTTCCTGCAGCTGCTGGGAGACACGGTGGAGCTGCAGGACTTCAAGGGGTGAGGAGCAGCAGATTGGAGAGACAACAAAACAACAATAGTATAATATTAAACAGAAGTTAACACCAGCTGTCCCTCCTCCCTCTGTGCAGGTTTCGGGGGGGTCTGGACGTGTCTCACGGTCAGACGGGTTCTCAGTCCGTCTACAGCGTCCACCGACAGCAGGAGATCATGTTCCACGTGTCCACCAAACTGCCCTTCACAGAGGGAGACACACAGCAGGTAGACAGCAACAGCATTAACAACAGCAGGACGGAGCATGACGGTGCATCACACAACATGACTCAGCAGGATGCAACAGACACAGTAGGACACAACATGACTCAGCAGGATGCAACAGACACAGTAGGATACAACAGACACAGTAGGACACAACATGACTCAGCAGGATGCAACATGACTCAGCAGGATACAACAGACACAGTAGGACACAACATGACTCAGCAGGATGCAACATGACTCAGCAGGATACAACAGACACAGTAGGACACAACATGACTCAGCAGGATGCAACATGACTCAGCAGGATGCAACAAACACAGTAGGACACAACATGACTCAGCATGATGCAACAGACACAGTAGGACACAACATGACTCAGCACAATGCAACAGACACAGTAGGACATAACATGACTCAGCACGATGCAACAGACACAGTAGGACACAACATGACTCAGCACAATGCAACAGACACAGTAGGACATAACATGACTCAGCACAATGCAACAGACACAGTAGGACATAACATGACTCAGCACGATGCAACAGACACAGTAGGACACAATACGACTCAGCATGATGCAACAGACACAGTAGGACTCAGCATGACGGAGCATGACATGACTCAGCGCAACATGACAAAAAACGCGATGTAGCAGTAATGGAGACATGGCGTGGCGCTAAGTGGCATGACATGGTGTCGCATCACGTGGCATGGCGTGATTATAGCATCACTCACAGCATTATAGCACGAGAAGACCTGACGTTATTGTGACGTGGCTTGGCGTTATATGATGTAAAGCGGTGTTGGCGTGGTATGACATGACGTGATTATAATATGACATATGTAGCATTTAGCAAAACATAGCATGAGAGGACATGACATGAAATGAATATGACGTGGCGACAATAACATCGTAACATGTGACACGACGATAGCGTGACCACAACGTTCTCCTTCAGCTCCAGAGGAAACGCCACATAGGGAACGACATCGTGGCGCTGGTGTTCCAGGAAGAGGCCACGCCTTTTGTCCCCGACATGATCGCCTCCAACTTCCTGCACGCCTTCATCCTGGTGCAGGTGGAGGAGCCCTGCTCCGACAGCACCTCCTACAAGGTGACAGCAAACACGTTGCACTTCCTGTTTTACATGTTTGGAGACGCGCTCTCTCACTAACCGACACCACGAGATGTCGCCAAATCATACGCACTGTACCTTTAAGACAAATTCAAATGATTCAATGTTTAAATGTTAAATATGTTTTCTACAGTGCATTATATATGTAATCTCTTAACTGTACCTTAACGTCAGTGACAGTAGACTGTTGTGATTGACAGGTGTCCGTCACGGCACGAGAAGACGTACCTCCGTTTGGCCCGCCACTCCCAAATCCAGCTGTTTTTAAGAAGGTGAGAGGAAGAGGAGGTTTCACTCTTCGGGTCTGTAGAGTTTAGTATAACCTCATGTGAAGCTGATGCTCTCTGTGTGTTTCAGGGTCCAGAGTTCAGAGAGTTCCTGCTCACTAAACTCATCAACGCTGAGATGGCCTGCTACAAGAGCGACCGCTTCGCCCGACTGGAGGTAACAACACCTCAGAACACTACAGACGGTCTGCAGGGTCCAATGTTACTCAGAAGTACTCAAGTAACTGACTATGCAGTACTCAAGTTAATGTACTGAGTTGTGGTGTTCCACAGGGCTCCAGTTTAGGTCCCCTGTTGTTTTCTATCTATACGCAGCACCTGGATCACAATACTCACACATATGATAATACTAATGAGTGTGTGTGTGTGTGTGTGTGTGTGTGTGTGTGTGTGTGTGTGTGTGTGTGTGTAGGAGCGTACGCGGGCCGCCCTGCTGGACAGCCTCCACGATGAGCTGTACAGACGCTCCCAAAGCATGCTGGGGTTGACGTCAGGTCTCGAGGAGGAGGGGCGAGCTGAGAACGGACACGCCCACGGAGGTCTGCTGGAGTCCATCAAGGTGTGTTTGTGTGTGAAACACGGTTATTATAGTTAAACAAAACGAAAATAAGCAGTGAAAAATAACGTTAGTAAACTGAAACTAAAGAAAAACGATATCTTCTAAGAAAAACTAAACTGAAACTATCCAGGTTAAAAACCGTATAAAAATAAACTAAACATTAGCATTCAGTTTTAGCTTTTTAACTCTAATATATCACTACCGAAGCAAAGGAGATAATGATTGTGTTAAACTACAGGAACTAAACAGACCTGACCTTCCAGGAGACGGAGCTGTGACTGCTTCACTAAAGTAGCGTGGAGATTAAGCATTATGGCGTTAAGTCTCCCGTGTTTCCGGTCTTTGTGCTAGCTAGGCTAACAGTTCCCTCCTGCTAAAACACCATTTTAAAACTATTATGTTCATATTATTCTGTATAAACTGTATAATGATGATAACTAACAGCAGAATGTTTAACGTCACGCGTTAATCCAGTATTATATTAATGTCTAAGTTACTCAGTACCACACGTTTTTAAAAAACACAACCCGTAACCCGTCTCCTCCCGCTCTCTCCTCCTCCGTCAGAGGGCGATGCGAGGGCGGAGCGTCTCCATGGAGACCATGTCGCGAGGCGGGGCGGGTCTGCCCACCAGTCTGAGTGGGGGGGGTCTGGCACACATCAGCGCTGAGGTGAGTATCTAAGGTGAAAATCTGCAGTCCTCATTTCGTTTTTAATTGTTGTTTTGTTTTATTAATGTCATGTTTGTGTTTTAATTATTGCTAATACTTTTATAACTTTATAACTTTGCTGTTAAAATTGTTAAAAAATGATATTTCTTAGTGGTGATTGTTGTCCCAGAGTCTGTGTTAACAGCTGCTGTGTGTTGTTTGTGTGTTGTTTGTGTGTCGTTTGTGTGTTGGATGAAGTGTAATGTGAAATCTCCTGTGAAGAGACGTTCAGGACTTTTTCCTCGTCTGCTGAGCGTCGACAGTCAAACAGAGAAACACAACCAGAGGAGGTAACTTTATTATTGTTAATTACTATTTTAGTGTCAGATGCTGCGGCTGAAAGCACAACATCACATCTCTACTTAAAGGGACTGTTTGTAACTTTCAGAAATGCTTCTTAACAGCGACACCTGTGGCCGTGAAATCAAGGAAAGTCAGCGTCCTGTTGCTGGCCTTGTGCTCGCTCTACATAGACATGAAGGAGCATCACTCAACACAGTGAGGAGACACACGTCAGCTAAAAGCACAACATCACTCTAGAGTTCAGCTGCTTGGCAGTAATGTTAGCTGACCAGACCAAGGTCTCTCCATCAATCAATGCTGATCCTAGTGTTGGCTTTTCCCGCCTCGGCCTCCCGACCACGGCCGGAGGGAACGGGGGAGACGCCGGAGTTTTGGTGGGAGACGATAACGTTTCTCTCTGCGGAGCCCCGTCACTTCACGAGACACGGGGAACCTCTGCTGGTCTGGAGGAGCTACAGCAGTTATTTCTGACCAAACGTCCACTGAACATTCACTAGATATTCTCAGGGCTACACTAACTCTGCTGCAGGGTGGAGTGAGCAGCATGCACGGGAGAGGTGGAGCGAGAGAGAGAGAATGCGTGCACTGTCTGAGTGAAGGCGAGCAGAGGAGACGAGGCTCCGGCCACAAGCAAGCGCGCATGTGTCCCGACCCGGTACATTTATACGCTTAAAAAGTTACACACAGTCCCTTTAACCACCGGTCCAATAAACAACGTTCAACATGTCAGAACTCTTTCCACAGCCCCCCCCCAGTGCTCCGCCACATGTGATCCTTTAACTCTTCATTCTCTGTGTATTATATTGATGCGTCAGTCTCCTCAGTGAACAGAGGAGCTTCGACAGCTGCCACGCCACGCTGGAGGTGAGGTCAGAGCTGCCGTCCAATCCCAGCTCTCCGGAGGCGGGACATCGAGACAGGTGTGTGTGACCGGGCAGGTCTTCCTCCCAGTTCAGTAACGCACCATGAAACACAGTAATGTGCCCATAAAGGCAGTGAAGAAGACTTTTCTTGTAAACCAGTCACCAAAACTCATCTAACAAACACGTTGCATCCTTTCCTTCGTCATCAAACCGTCACCAAGACGTGATGTTGAATCATTAGAACCCTGCGTTGTTCTTTACATCGTGTTCACTAGCTGTCCGTGTGAGAATGTAAACATAACTTTGGTTTATTTAGAATAAAACAAAGGGAATATTTAAGGACTAAAAGACACCAGGACATGTGAGGACATCAGGAACATACCGGCTAGAATGAAACTATGACTGTTGGTCCATCCAGAGACAAACATGGAGACAGAAGACAGGATGGTGTCAGCTGATGCTTCATTGTTTTTATTATTAATCTGCAGGATTCACATGAAGAAGGAGAGCAGTAAGATCTCCAGATCGACATCCAGCACCTGCAGCTTCAGCATCCCGGCTGACGACTCACACCTGGTGAGGAAACGTCAAATACATGTAGAAGAGTGGAAGAGGAAAGTAGCATAACATGTAAAGACTCAGGTAAAGACCCTTGAGTTTGTACTCCAGGCTTCAGTTCTTGTGTTTAGTTCAGCTTTTTCCCGGATCGATGTTAAACTGCCGTCGATGAAACTCAACACTTTTCTGAAGATGTTTCACATTAAAAGCCTCCCAATAATAATCAGACTGGAAGACTTTTAATGTGAAATCAATCAGCTGTAAGTGTTGAGATGCGTTCACAGCAGCTGGGAAAATAGAAAGAAAAGTGAAAAGACTGGAAATACCTGGTGAGACACACATTACTCTGAGTTAATGAAGACGTCAGGAACACATGGAGGAACAAACTCAAACAGGATGTTTTAATATAATATTAGTATCTGTCCTCTCTCTCTCTCTCTCTCTCTCTCTCTCTCTCTCTCTCTCTCTTTCTCTGTGTGTTTAGCTCGCCCAGGCTGTGATAGCAGAAGGTCAAAGTTCAAGTCCGCTCATTGTTTGTCGCAGCCCAACAGGTTCAGTTCAACTTCCTGCTGCATCCACACACTGGGGACACATTTATATTATAGGAAACTGGACTTAGAATGTATTCCAGATCTAAATGTAGGAACACATCTATTTATTTATTTATTTATTTATTGATGAATTTATTAATTAATTCATTAATTTATTAATTAATACATTTATTTTATTTATTTATTTATGAATTTATTAATTAATTCATTAATTTATTAATTAATACATTTATTTTATTTATTTATTTATTTATTGATGAATTTATTAATTAATTCATTAATTTATTAATTAATACATTTATTTTATTTATTTATTAATTTATTATTTTGTTTTCTTTAACCTTTAACCTTTAATCTTTGTCTTGTTGTTATTCCTGTAATTATTCTTTTCTGTTTCTTTATATTTTTTCTAATTTGCTATCAATTTTACTTTTTCACTATAAAATATATTAACAAGTAAGTAAGTAAGTATGAACCACGTCAGATATAAGCAAATGTAAATTCACGTTAACTCCTGCACTGCTGCAATAAAATATATTTAAAAAAATGTAGGAACACATGATATATATATATATGTATATATATATATACATATATACATATATGTGTATATGTATATATATGTGTGTGTGTGTGTGGGATATTCTGTAAAGCAATTAAATTTTCAGAAAACAACACCTCTTCTTCACGTCTAATGTGTAGATGAATAGAATAAAATAAAGTAAAAAACAATATTAGTAATAATAATAATAATAATAATAATAAAGAATATACCCGAGGGGTCAAATAAAGTAGTTATTATTAATAGAATTAATAATAAGAACTCTTTGACTTCTTATATTAAGTGATATTGATTTTATATTATATTATAACTTGTGTTATTATTCATATTTCTGTATTTATTTGACTAAGATGACGTGTTTGTTGCTTCCAGTTGTTCATGTTTAATTTTCCTTCTCTCGTCTTTCAGAGATGAAAAATAAAAACTCTCCCAGATCCAACCTCAAGTTTCGTTTTGACAAGTTGAGCCACTCTGCTGCAGTAAGTCCGTCTGCGTATATGTATTTATATAGATTTGTTTTGTGACTCTGTCCATATTCAGGTGAGTCAGTCGAATAATGAACCAGTACAAACTGAGTCTCTCATTCACTTCATGTCTCCGTCTAAATGCAGCGCACATTTCAACCAAATCACCAGAAAATCATCTGAATAAAAACCGAGTGTTTGTTTGTTTCCATCCACGGCTATCAGTATAATATCTATAATCAGCTGGTCGTGACATTAAAGCACCACAGAAGAAGAAGGGGTGATTAAAAGAGCTCCTTTTGTGTTCATCTCTCCGTCATCATTCATTCCCTCTCAGGTTGCTGAGCTTTCTCTCACCGCTGTGAGTGTGAACTATAAATAATCTGTAATAAGTGCTGAGATGTTTCTGTGCAGCTCAGATTGGTGTTTATGTTGAGGAACATGTTTTGTGACTGTAATAACGTCCGTCTGTGTTTCCGTCTGCAGGGGAACTAGACTGTGAAGACGGCAGTGGGAGGTGAGCATCGATGTTGTGATGCTGAGAAATCTGTTAAAATGCTGCAAGAAAAACACGTTGAATGTCTCCAAACACCTGTTTCTGTCTCCAAAAACCCTCTTTCTGTCTCCAAACACCTGTTTCTGTCTCCAAAAACCCTCTTTCTGTCTCCAAACACCTGTTTCTGTCTCCAAAAACCCTCTTTCTGTCTCCTCACTTTTACAGTTCCATGTGGATGTTTTTAGGAAGTATTCAGATCTTTTACTTCAGTCAAAGCACTAATGAAAGTACTAACTAAAATGAAGAAGAAAACTGAACGCTGAAGAATAAAGAAGGTTTTTAGTTTTTAATATTTGTAATTTTCTCTTCTTTCACTTTTTATTTTGCAGAATAACAACAAAGAGGTTCAGTCAAACACCAGCCTCCACACAGGAGGAAGAGGAGGAGGAGGAGGAGGAGGAGGAAGAAGAAGAGGAGGAGGAGGAGGACATTAATGTGAAGACACTGATGGACCGTCACAGACTGAGGATAAAAAGGGAAAACACTTCAACACATTCGTCCTTCGCTGCTGCAGCTGCATCTTTTCTGCTCGGAGGGAATCAGACCTGCACGACTGTGCATGTCAACACACACACACAGAGGCTGAAGCGTTCACACACACACACACACACACACACACACACACACACACTCATTCACGTCATTTAAAGGGTCACTCCGTCACTTTTACACATGAAAGTGAGTTTGCTGGTCATGTTTAGTCTCTGGAGGAGAAACAGTAACTCTGATGATGTCATAGTGATGTCATCAGGATTATGTCGGGGTGCAAGGGCTCTATTTTGGCGTCAACGCAACATGCAAAAAAACTAGAACGCATTTTAACTCTACTTTCTTTAATGGCAGTTTGATGATATTTAACTGCAGTTGGTTAATGTGTGGGTCAAATAAAACGTCCAAAAAAAAAGTCCAAAAAATCTCCCAGAAATGTCAAAATATATTCAGAATAAATGTCAGAAAAAAGTCAGAAAAGAATTCGAAAATATCTGAAAAAATGCCAGAAAAAAAAGTTTGAAATATCTCACAAAATATCCGAAAAATTTCAGACAGATTTCCAAACAAGAGTTCGAAAAATGTCCAAAATATGTCACAAAATGTCTGAAAATATTCCAAAAAAAGTCTGAAAACATGTAAAAAAAAAACAAGTTAGAAAAATGTCCAAAAAATGTCACAAAATTTCTGGAACATTTCCAAAAAAATTCCCAAATAATGCCTGGAAAAATGTAATGTATGAAAAATTTCTGAAAAATTCCTGAAAAATTTCAGAAAAATGTCCAATTAAGAGTTTGAAAAATGTCGAAAAAAAATTCAAAACAAATTCTGAAAAATTTCAGAAAAATTTCAGAAAAATTTCCAATTAAGAGTTTGAAAAATGTCGAAAAAAAGTTCGAGAAATTTAAAAAAAATTTCAAAAATATTTCTGAAAAATTTCTGAAAGATTTCTGAAAAAATTCCAATTAAGAGTTTGAAAAATGTCGAAAAAAAGTTAGAAAAATTTCTGAAAAATTTCTGAAAAATTTCTGAAAAATGTTGAATCAAGAGTTTGAAAAATGTCGAAAAAAAGTTAGAAAAATTTCTGAAAAATTTCTGGAAAATTTCTGAAAAATTTCTGAAAAATGTCCAATTAAGAGTTTGAAAAATGTCGAAAAAAAGTTTGAGAAATTTCAGAAAAATTTCAGAAAAATGTCAAATTAAGAGTTTGAAAAATGTCGAAAAAAATTTCTGAAAAATTTCTGAAAAATGTCAAATTAAGAGTTTGAAAAATGTCGAAAAAAATTTCTGAAAAATTTCTGAAAAATTCTGAAAAATGTCCAATTAAGAGTTTGAAAAATGTTGAAAAAAAGTTCAAGAAATTTCTAAAAAATTTAAAAAAAAAAATTAAAAACAAATTCTGAAAAATTTCTGAAAAATTTCTGAAAAACTTCTGAAAAATTTCCAATTAAGAGTTTGAAAAATGTCTAAAAAAAGTTTGAGAAATTTCAAAAAAAAATTCAAAAACAATTCAAAAAAAATTCAAAAAAATTTCAGAAAAATTTCAGAAAAATTCTGAGCAAGAGTTAGAAAATTTCAGAAAAGTTCCAAAAAATGTCCGTAAAGATTTCCGAAAAAATTACCAAAAAAAGATTGGTCAATCATGACATTCTATGGTACATTATTTCTTTATAACAGACCGTTGCTATGTATAACAGACCGTTGCTATGGACGCAGCTCTGATGTCGGACTCTGGAGGACCGTTTTTGTGTCAAATGATTGATTTCTTCAGTAAGTAGCCGTTTAATAAGCGGGATAGTGTACAGCTAGCGGGTCGTTGTTCAACAGGGCAGTACAGTATGACAGTTAGTACACAGTACATGCTGTGCAGTATTAGTATGTAGTGTGGAACTAGAGATGTGCAGTATATATATATATATACTGAATGTTAGATACTGATGATGTCGTATTAATCAGGGACACCGGGCAGAACTGAAGGCCGATGTTCACTGAAAACTGGTCGGAGAATACCTTCATAAATAACATATTTATACACACTCATATTTAATTATTTAATATTTAATAAATCTGATATGTTTCAATCCTTGTTTTACATCATCAGCAGACACAAAGCTTAGAGAATGCAGCTTGAGATTTACTGTAAGTTAATAAAAAGAGGAGAAGTTGTTATTTTAGTTCATCCTCCATTCAGATGACGTTTGTACGTTTACACACATCAAGCCACCGTTTTAAATTTAATCATCTTCACGACCGAAAACTTGTTCAATCAAACAGTCGAACCTGCAAAAACACTAATGTTTAATGTTGAAGGTATTTACGTGAACACTAAACGTTCTCAGCTGAACACGACCGACTAAAAACCTGCAAAAACTAGAAGCTTCACTGCCGTTTGATGCAAAAACTGACAGAAAACTCATGAATATTTTTGCACTAAAATGACACAAAGCTCTGTGGATCTTCCTCTGTGGACGTTATATATATATATGTATATATATTTATACATATATATATATATACACATGAATATGAAATATGTACAGTCTGAACCGGAGCACTGACTCAACTGTAATTGTCTTGATTGCACTGAAAGCACAACAATCTGTTCCTTCTGTTCTCGCTCTGATTTCAGACGTTAATCTCTTTTTAATAATAATATTTTATTTTGAAAGGGAGGATGTAGCATAACAACCAAGATGTCTCTGTGTGTGTTCGTCGTGCTGCAGCTTGATGGAGGTTTCTGTGATTCTGACTCTAAAGCTTTGAGACTTTTGCACTTTGTTTCACTGATGTTTTTGTGGTGCTTGTTATTGTTTCTTATTCCTGATTAAAATAAATCTTCCTGTTTATTCCTCCACTCATAAATTCACTGTAAAAATGGAAAAAATTAGAAGATTTCAACAATCTTCAATAAGGTGAACATATTTCCTAGAAGTTTTGCCTTTGAGTCAGTTCAGCTTATAATGTTTTATTAGGTTTCTAGTTAGTTTTGATTTGCAGTTTAGAGCTACGCTGCCGCCATTTTGGACTGGACGCCAGAAAAACACCAAAGTTAAGTAAATAGTTAAAGTCATAACTTTATTCTCGTAATATTACAATTTTTTTCTCGTTAAGTTATGACTTTATTCTCGTAATATTAAAACAAATGTTCTTGTTAAGTTATGTCTTTATTCTAGTAATATTACAACTTTTTTTTCTTGAAATAGTATGACTATTATTCTACGTTTTTTTCTCAAAGTAATGACTTTATTTTCATTAAAATACAAGTTTTTTTTCGTAATATTATAATTTTTTCTCATTAAGTTATGACTTCTCGCATTATTACAACTTTTTTTTCTTGAAATAGTATGACTATTCTTGTAATATTACAACTTTTTTCTCGTAAAGTTATGACATTATTCTCGTAATATTGCGACTTTTTTTCTCGTGAAGTTATGACTTTATTCTTGTAATACTATGGGATTTTTTTCTCAAAGTTATGACTTTATTCTCGTAATAAAATGTTTTGTTAAGTTCTGAGTTTTGTTCTCGTGATATGGCTTTATTCCCATTAATGTACGACTTTTTTTTCTTGAAATATTATGACTTTATTCTCGTAACATTGTGACTTTTTTCCCCTAAATATGGCCCTTATACTATACGATATATGATATATGAATCATAATAATGTGCATATTAATAATGACCACAGCCTCCTCCAGGTGGCGCTGCTGCTCCGCTGTACCGTGTCTGCTGCTCCACCTCGACACCACCGAAGAAGAAGCGGGAGGACTGAACTGTTTCCGGGTCACGGCAGCAGCTTGTTGTCCGCCGTTAGCATTAGCCCCGTTAGCTCCGGGTTAGCATTAGCAGGTTAGCAGCATGGCGGCGGTACGCAGCAGCAGCTTGTTGGTCTCCGTGAAGCCGGACCGAGACAGCGGCTCCGACCCGTCAGAACCAGACTCCGGCTCGGAGTCCGGCTCGGACCGGGACGCCCGCGATGCCGAGCCGATGGAGGTGGAGGAGGGCGAGCTGGAGGCGGAGGACCGGCCCGAGAACCGCTCCGTTAACCGGGACCTGAAGGAGCTGCTGCCGGTAAGAGACCCACCAGGCCTCACCAGACCGGGGGCTGGAGTCTGCTGCAGGCCGGCGGCAGCGCGCTGAGGGCCGGCCTAAGGTCACCTGGACTCCCGCTGCTCTGTACGGGCACTAGTGGTGTTAGAACCGGACTAACGTTAACCCGGTTCACTGGTCTACACCGGAGATAGTTTATATTTAATAATATGTGTTTACTGGTTCATTATTTCAGTCACTTGTTGCTGTGTTTATATGTGAGTGACGCTCCACCAGACTCCACTAAGAAAAACACTATTTTAATGTTTTTAACCATAAAGAAGGCAAACTTTAAAAAATAACTGAAAACAATTAATGATTCTGATACACAGATGATCACTGATTAATTCGGCTGGTCTTTAATCCCTAATTTGAGAGATATTATTAACTTTTAGACGTAGTTCCTCTGTTGTTACCACCAACACACACCATACACAACACTATAATATCACCTGTCTGGTGACATATGAGTGTAAAGGTGTTATTGCAGGTCTCTATTGGTTAACCTGCATTGTGTTTGACAGGGTATGTTTAGTTACTGTTTTACTTGGTCAAATGATAATTAAAACACCAGTTGTTTGAACAGGAGTTTCAGCTTCAGGGAGGTTTGATGTCTTAAAGGTCACTAACACAGTTTTAAAGGTCAATCTCTGGTGCCAGAAACAGAAAAGCTGATGAGTGAAAACTGAATAAAGTTCTCTAAACTTACTGACAGAAGTCACTGAAATGTGTTGTTATATTTTGTTTTTGCAGGATACGCTTTCTCGTAGTGTTACGACTTTATTCTCATAATATTACGACTTTTTTTCCCGTAAAGTTATGACTTTATTCTCATTAAATTAAGACTTTATTCTCGCAATATTACGACTATTTTATTCTACTTTTATTCGACTAATGTTCTCTAAACTTACTGATAGAAGTCACTGAAAAGTGTTGTTGTGTTTTATTTTTGCAGGATACGAGCCGGCGATATGAGAACAAGGGTGGAGCGTTCATCACTGGGATCGACGTCAACTCAAAGGTAAGACACCAACGCAGACATCTGTTTTACCTGAGTTTACTCGCACAGCGATTTAGTAGAGTATTTAGAAGTTAGGACTTTATTTTTTTCGTAGAGTTCTGACTTTACACCTGGAGAAAGCTGACTTTTTATTTTAAAATTTCTTTTATAACACTTAATTTTACGTGTGAGCTCGTTCAGGAGAGAGACGTGAGTTTAATAACTGAACTGAGCTCAAACTGATCTCTAAATATACGTCTCTGAACGTACAGGAAGCGGCACGTTAAAAGTGTGTGTGTGTTTTTTATCAGGAGGCGATTGAGAGGAAAGAGAAGCGAGCGAGACGTTTCCATTTCCGTCCCGAGGACAACGCCGACCAGAGGACGCTTTTCATGGATAAAGACACCATGAAGAAAGGTGAGAGGAGCAGAGTGACGGCTGACGGGTGTTAAACATCACGGCCCTGTTTGTGTCTTTGGTCAACTTGTCTTCTTCTTCTGTGGTGCTCAGCTATCCCCAGTCTGCGCATGGAGGCCATCTACGTGACGGGCGTGGACGACATGAGCACGCAGGACGTCTTTGGATACTTTAAGGAATATCCTCCAGCGCACATCGAGTGGATCGATGACCAGTCCTGTGAGTTTAACACACAGTAGTGGAGGGAGTATTCCTGTCCTTTACTACAGTAAAAGTATTAATACTACAGTATATAAAATACTGTGACAGTAAAACTCCTACATAGAAAACGTTCCGGTTGGTAAAATGTAGTTAAAGTAACGATTAGATCGTTGTTATAAAAACTACACACCTGATTCCAGAGATCCTCTGTGTGTCTGAACACCACCTGATCGTTTCCTAGGTAACGTGGTTTGGCTCGATGACAACACATCCATCCGAGCCCTCGTCAACAGCAGCCGGATGCCCGACCCGGAGGCGGTTACCACGGAGACGGAGAGCACCGACCAGTCGGGCGAACAGACCAAAGGTCAGTCCTGTTTTGCAGAGATAATCTCTCGGCTGGTTGTTAACGACTGAATGTGGGTTAAACTGAAGTGTGTTGTTCACCTCACAGTTCGCCGGGGTCAAAGGTCAGATGATGATGATGATAATGAAGAGGAAGAGGGCGAGGTGGAGGAGGAGGATGAGGAGGAAGCGGTGAAGAAGAGCAGCGAGGAGATCGAGGTGAAAGACAGCGACGGAGAGGCGGAGCAGAAAACGAAGGCGGAGGACGTTCAGGTGGAGTTTACTGAAATAACACAAACCGACCGGGTCTATTGATCAGCTCCGATCACTGATCGATGACGATAACGTCTGTGTGTCTCAGGTGGAAGACCTGTCGCTGACGGAGAGAGAGTCTCTGCTGAGAAACGACCTGCGACCCGCCATCAAACCCTTCAAAGGAAACAAACTCTTCCTGCGGTTCGCCACACACGGTGAGTTCAAGTTAACCCTCCGTTAAACCGGGTTAAAGTTAACCCTCAGTTAAACCGGGTTAAAGTTAACCCTCCGTTAAACCGGGTTGAAGTTAACCTTCAGTTAAACCGGGTTAAAGTTAACCCTCAGTTAAACCGGGTTGAAGTTAACCCTCGGTTAAACCGGGTTAAAGTTAACCCTCCGTTAAACCGGGTTGAAGTTAACCCTCGGTTAAACCGGGTTAAAGTTAACCCTCGGTTAAACTGGGTTAAAGTTAACCCTCCGTTAAACCGGGTCTGGTTCTGTGTTTGTGTCTCCAGACGATAAGAAGGAGCTGGGCGCCGCTCGTCGCAGCCGCTACTACATGAAGTACGGAAACCCGAACTACGGAGGCATGAAGGGAATCCTCAGCAACTCCTGGTGAGACTCAACTCTGTTAACTCTTCTGGTGATTAAAGGAGCAGCTGATGTTTTTACTGCAGAACACGCCACTTGTATAAAACATAATGTAATGTCCTGTGTGTCTTCAGGAAGAGGAGGTATCACAACAAGCGGATCCAGCGAGACGTCATCAAGAGCAAGAAGCCTCTGATCGGAGACAACATGGGACACACGCCGCCGTACACCCACCGACACTCCGGTAAACGCCGACAGTTCTCACTCTTTAAACAGACGATGAGTTGGTGAACGTCAACATGTTAAATTAGCAGGAGGAGCTTCAGAGGATTCTCACTGATCCCGTCGTCACAGTTTACAGATCATGACGACCTTTTTGTGATGACTGAGAGGCCAAACCTGCCAAAATAAAAAAATAAAAAATGAATAAATATATAAATGATTCAATAAATAAATAAATATGTCATTAAATGTAGCAAAAATAACATTATAAATAAATGTAGCCATTAATTAATTGATAAAATGAGACATAAATTGATATTTCTGTTTTAATTTGATCTTTATTTATCTTTGTTCCCTTAAATTCCCTTATTTATTTACTCTTCTGTTTAATATTCCCTTTATTATTTATTTATTTATTTTTCTTACATTTAAAATGTATTTATTTATTTTT
>CAKAOI010049111.1:0-24244 GCA_916701655.1 Sebastiscus albofasciatus
GTTTTAACAGTTTTCTTCATCTCCTTGTATTTTTATATCTGGTATATTTTGTTTTGTACTTTGCACTACTAACTTTTTTACTGTCTTTTTACTAACATTTTGTGCACTATGGAACTGTTATGCTGGAAACTTGAATTTCCCTCTGGATCTATCTATCTATCTATCTATCTATCTATCTATCTATCTATCTATCTATCATTTGGTATTGGAGAAGATTCGCTATACTACAGACTACTTCAGAAATATTATGCTATATGAAGACCTTTTTTAATCTATATAGAAAAAATGGATACCACTGACATTGAAGTTTTAAACTGCTGACCTCATATTACATATAATTCACAACTTATACTTAGTTTATTATTATTATTATTATTATTATTTTAATTTACTTATCTTTTTGTGTTTTTGGTCCTTTCCTTTTTCCTTTTTTTTTCTTTTCTGTGTTTTTTTGTATATGTTTCGTTAATGTTTCTATCGGATTGAATTAATTTATATGTATAAATGTAATTGTTTATGAAATTAATTCTGCTTATTTAATGCTGCAGTAATATTGTTATAGGGATGGGGGGGTATGGTCTATAATTTGTTTATACAATTATTTCTGTGATTTATTGGATTTTGTACAGAACACCAATAAAAAATGCTTTGAACCAAATCAAATAGAAATCCCTGAGTTAACTTCATTTTATAACTCAGATTATATGTCAATGCTCGTTCTGGGGCTGTGGTTTCTAGAATTTTCTTGTGTGCCATTGGAGGAAAAAAACAGAGGTCAAAGTTGACATTGTGCAACATTGCTCTGATTTGTAATGTATGAATAAGAGAGAAAAACACCACAAATACAGTATGAAACACATCTCGAGCTCATTAAATAACCTATATGAGTGGTAACTGGTTGCAGTAGGTGTACTAGAATATTCTGTAAGGCAAAGAATAGAGAGCCAAGTTTTGGGGGGCTACTGCGCATGTGCAAGATATTTTTTGGAAGGTACTGCGCATGCGCAGAGTATTTCACGTGGAGAGAGAGATTGCAGTGTGTCAGAGCAAGAAGAAGAAACCTACTGCAGCAGCTTCACATCGCCTCTCAGACTCCTCTCACATCCAGATATGGTAAGATACTTAATCCAACAAAACCTATCAGTATTTATAATTACAACTAAAGTCAGATAAATAATAAAATACAGGATAAACAGGCTGAATATGGCTGCTGAGCTATAGTTAGCAGCTAGCTGATGTTGTGTTAGCTTCCTTTAACATCCATTCACAAGGTCAAGCTGTTAGGAAGCAGAGTTAGAAAGGAAAATATGCTAAACACAGACATGTTTATCTTTATTATACACTATGGGAGCTGTCAGAGGAGAAGACAGACCAGCTTTAAGGTTAAACTTGTGCACATCTGCAAACTTGATAGCTTACACATATTTCTGCTCTCTCTCTTTATGTTTTTTGTATCATCAACATCTGTGCACATGTGCAGAGAAATTAACCTCAACTGGTCCTGATTTTCATTCATTCATTAGTGCAGCAGTATAGTCACATGTGGATGAATGATGATTGTAGTTGTTGCACAGACAAGACCAGCATTCACACTGATTATGTGCTATTATCTCTAAAAACTACATTAATCTGTCATATTGCACAATGCATGCCCTTGGTAGGTAAAAAATATGAATTACATGGTCGTTTAAACCACTTCCGGGTAACGTTACGTAGACTCTGACCTCACCACCTGTCCATGCAACTTTATTGTACTACTATCTAGACTACAAAAATGCAGTTTAGTGTCTAACAAGAAGTGTAAAAAAAAAACAGTATATTGCAAAGTGATTAACAGAATAATATACAGAATAAAATACTGAATAAATAAAATGTGGAATAAACAGTAAGACCTGTCCATGCATTCAACTATATGTTATGCAACTTTATTGTACTACTACTGAGACCACAAAATGCAGTTTAGCATCTAACAAGAAGTGTAGAAAAGCAGTAAATCGCAAGGTGATTAACAGAATAATATACACAATAAATAAAATGTGGAATAAACAGTAAGGGGAATGAGTATGCTAAGATATATACAGTAAAACATAGTGCAGGTGTACAAGAAATGCTAAAACTAGATATTATATACAGAATAAATAGCTGGAGGTATGATATGAATATGGTGTATTTACTATAGATCTAATATGTACAGTATAGTCAGTGATATGAATACTCTATAGGACCGGTCAGATGAGAGTGGAACATTCTTAACATAGCAGCACAAATAGTGTTTTTTAGCAACTTATTTGTGCAAATATCCTGATTTCATTACAGTGATGCTGTGGGGAATTTGGAGTCCTAACAGCTCTAAATACCACTAGAAATACAGATATTTAATTGGGTATATCCAGCTAAAGCTGCCCTGCAATAATCTTACTCTTTATGAATGTTTCTATTATAATATTCAGGGTTTAAAAAAAACTGATGCAACTATGTGGAATAAACAGTAAGGGGTACAAATGCGCTAAGTATGAACAGTAGAGCACATGCAGCAGCAGTACAGTTATAAGTAAAACATATAGTGCAGGTGTACAATAAATGCTAAAAGTATACATTATATACAGAAAAAAACACCTGGAGGTATGATATGAATATTCACTATAGAGCTGATATGTACAATATAGACAGTGATTTTTTTTAAACTCAAGTTTATGGTAATATAAAAAGGTGGACAATATCAGAAACACACAGTATACGAACACTCAGAAAATGTGATGTTAATGATAACCATCTTATGTAACTTGACCCCCTAAAACCTCATAAAGTAGTACAGAGAGAACCTTCTGGTAAACTGGAAAAACTGGCCTTGAGTGTTATCTTGTTAAAACCTGGAGGACGTTTTCATCACCAGTCAAGGCTTTTGTCTCAGTGTTTGTTTGTAACTGTGGCTGATTTCCCTAAAACTTCGAGATGCTCCTCTGCTATCATTTAAAGTATTTCATCAGTTGTCCTCCCCTGCCACGGGTTAAACTGTCACGGTGAATAAATAAGTAACTCCACCTCCTTTGGCCGTCTGATAAGTCAACAAACTGACTGGGACCTGTCCTTCCCCCCACCCAACACCACCTCGTTCCCAAACAACCTTCACCCCCAAGGTCACTCGTACATCTGCTGCTATCAGACATGTTGGCAGCTGCTGGTTTAGATCTTGTCCTCCCTCTTTCAGCTTGTAACATGAGCCTGAAACATTTGACATAATGAAGAAATGCTGACTTTAGTTACACTTGAGCTTTGTAATAATTGACTTCACAAAGGCCGCCTCTGTTGAGGAGCATTTATTGTTTAGACACTGTCTTTAATTAATCTCTGTGGCCTCCCCCTCCTCCTCCTCCTCCTCCTCTTTGTACCTCCCTCCCCCTTTCCCAACAGATCAGCCACAACTGATTAATCATTCCTGTATTTTAACTGGAAGATTTTTGTATTTAAAAACATTTTAACTAAACCCTGAGCTTTATTTATGTGTTTTTTACTGTAGTTAAGTAAGACTTGTCTGCGTCAAATCATATAGAGATCATATTTCATCAGTATGTGCTTGTTGCAAAAACTAGCGCTGCACCTAATGATTATTTTCACTGTTGATTAATCTGTTGATTATTTTCTCAATTAATCGATTAGTTGTTAGGTCTATAAAATGTCAATCAGTGTTTCCCAAAGACCAAGATGACGTCCTCAAATGTCTTGTTTTGTCCACAACTCAAAGATATTCAGTTTACTGTCATAGAGGAGTAAAGAAACCAGAAAATACCAGTATTAAGTCAGAGAGGTCGGGGTCCACTGTCTTTAGGTTTGTGTAACACATGCTCTGACTCAAAACAGCCCCCTTGTGGTATTATTGGGTTCTTACAGCAAATAAAGGATTTATTCAGTGACATAACATAGGGCTGACCCGAAGCTTCGACCGTTGCCATGGTAATCGACCTCCAAATCAGTAATCAAATGCTTAATTTTTTGTATATATACAAGTATGTAATAATAAAGTATAAATCCTAAAATAGCCCATGAAATAAGGAATAATCCCACAACATTATTAATTATTCATATTCAACATGAATTATTATTCTCAGACGATATCTCTGTTTGTAGTGTGTAGAAGTGCATGTGTGTGTGTACAGTAGTGCGGCAGCCCTAATGTAACACACAAGTCAAATGTTATTTGATAGTAATTGATATTATTTGGTAATATAATTTCCTCTCTGACAGCAGGCCTTCAGAAAGTTCCTCCCCTTGTTCGACCGGGTGCTGGTGGAGCGCTTAATCCCAGAGACGGTAACGAAGGGAGGCATCATGCTGCCGGAGAAGGCTCAAGGCAAAGTGCTGCAGGCCACAGTGGTGGCAGTAGGACCTGGCTCTGTCAACCCGGTGAGATAACCTACACTAAAGGCATATATTCTGGGTGAAAACATTACAGATGCTGGCATAACTGCTCTGAGGAAAGTGGGATTTTATAGTTTTTGGCTCTGGGGACTCTTGTGTAACTATTTGTGTGATGTTTTTTCCAGAAAGGGAACTTGCTGCCAGTCAGTGTGAAGGTTGGAGAGAAAGTCCTCCTACCAGAGTACGGTGGAACTAAAGTCAGTCTGGAAGACAAGGTGCGGTGCAGTTTCAGCTCAATCTGTTGACATTTGTTTCCACTTGTGTTTTCCTTGTTTAATTTCTTGTTTTCTATCCTCCAGGACTACTTCCTGTTCCGTGATGGAGATATCCTGGGTAAATACGTCGAATGAGTCCTCATCTGTTGTTGCTGTAGATCATGTCAAGTCCCCGTCGTCCATCATCGTCCCTGGAGAGAAGGAATTAAGTTGCCTACGTCATGTTTCTTTTTCTTTTTTCTATGTTATTGCAAATGTAAATAATTCTAATAGCATTTTGTTACAATAATAAAGGTGAACTGTTGAATCATGTCTTTTTGTCTCATGATTTTATATTGTTCCTAAAATAGTCAGCAGTTGATATTCAGTATAGCTGTGATTAAATATTTTAAATTCAAGGTTCATTTACTAGCTTTTACTGCAGCTTTTATTTCAGCTTTTGACTGTATCTCACAGCCATCTTCATCGAATGGTACTTACTAGTAGTATTAGTAGTCAGTTAATTTGTTTTTATTAACAATTTTCCATAAGGAATGTACATAATAAAGAATAGGTAACAATAAGGCATCAAATGAAATAGGAAAAAAACAAAGTTTGACCTAAAAGGTGTAGGCTGAAGTTTAAAATTATTTACATATAACCTTTTTACCTAGGCAACTTATTTACTACTTAGTTTAGTCTATAAAAAACAAGACAAAACAAGAAACAATGACATTTTTATACTTATATACTGCTGTTAAGACATACAATAGATCCCTTAAACAGAAATGGACATGACTTATGCAAGAACACATTAAATCTGTGCATTTAGTGCCAGATAAACCAACTTAATCTTTCTTATTTAAAAAAATGTAAACTAATTCTGGGCTAAGGCTGATATAAATTCAAGCTAAATTTATACTATAAAATAAAGAGCAAATTTTGATGAAGAATAATGTTGATGCAGTATTGCTTATATTATATTCTAGTACTTCATTAAAAGTAGCTCAAAACCATATTTAGATATGTAAGTATTGTCAACTAAGTACTTAAATTACTCTTAGAGGGGAAGTTTAGTTGTTGCATCAACACAAGCACAGAAATAAATAGAGAAAATAAAGAAATAAGAGGTATATAAAACTGAAATAAGATTAAAAATAGAAACTACACAAGAGCTCATGGAGACAACAATTACAAAGTAAAGTGACAGTAGTATTAATAGCAGCAGAGTCAACAGTGTACACCAGACTGATATAATTATGTAATAGTACTTAATTTTTGTAATGTTAATAAAAAAATAAGATGCAAAAAGCTGTGTAACATAATATATAGCCTAGTAACAGAATAGAATATCAAAAGCGGTATATGGGTATAATATAATTGTCAGAAAGTGTTTCATGTCTCCCATCATCCTAATGAGCTCACCTGAGCTGTTCAGAGACAACAAGGCATAAGTGAGTTCAATCTGCACATAATCAGTGAGTTATAACTACTGTAGGAGAGGAGGAGGAAGAACATCTCTCTGTTTGTCCTGCTACCAGACAAACTTGTTCCCCTGTTTTCATCCAGTGTGTTTAAAGTCAGTTATTCTTGAGGGTTAATCACTTTGATAATATCATGCCTTTCTCCACTTTATATTGTTTGTCTTTAGACATGGCTTCGGGTTGAATACAATGAGTACATGAATGTGCAATGTCATGCATCTCCCTTTGTTTGTGTATTTAATGCAGATACACAACTTGATGATTAAAGGGGAAACTCTTCTAAAATAAAATCCTTTTTTGGTTTACTGACTTGCTGTCCCTGATCCTGGTTACCTCATGTCTGATATTTGAGTGTCCCTATAGTGTCCAGCCCTCGCCACTTTGGTCACCTAAACAATAATATAGATACATATAGTATATTATAGAATATATCAACATATATAGCGAGGTATGTAAAAGTACCTGTTGCAAACATGTAAAATGTCTTTCATACTGTAATATGTTTTATATTAGTATTATTACTGATGCAGTCATGTTTAACCCTCATCCCACTAACCTATTTAATGTACCAGGACTACCGACTGGGGACCCCAAGAATAAACTACTCTAAGAAACAACCATCATAGCAAAATGTTGACCTATTTCTTCTCAAAACATCATTAGTTAGTTTGCATATCGTGTAAAACGGAAATAGAGAGAGCACATGAGGAAATCTGTATATATTAGGACCTAAGGTAAACATTTTATCTATATATTCTGTTTTATGTATTAAAACTGCAGAGGCTGGAGTTGGGTGCTTTTGACTGAGGTCCCCCAGGACCCCAATACATTAGAATTTTCAAAAAGCAGTAATTAAAACAGAAACAGAAAACAATAATATGAAGAAATTAGGAACAAATTGATTGAAAAAAGTCCTGAAAAATTGGGATGATATAATACAGCACCTGTGAGATAGACCTCTGGAGTCTGCAGGGACCCCAGTCAGTAGGAGGAGGTTAAACAGTATTTAATGTTGCAGTTGGTTAAAGTGGAGCTAATTGTAACTATTTACTAAACAACAGTCAAAGCCAGATTAAGCTATTAGGAGCCCCTAGGGCACAGAAAGCCTGTTAGGTGTAAATACAATGTGGAATTTGTTGTTATTCAAATTGCCTGCAGGGCAATGGATTTACATAAGAACAAATATTATTTTTTAAATAAATAAAATAAGGACAAAGACAACAACGTGTCACAGTCTGGGCTGGTAAGTAAAGTTAAAAGTTTTAATAAGTAAAAATGTACATACAACAAATACTAATAATAGGCTATCTACGATGAGTATTAACTTTTCATGGTTTATACTTCTACTCCACTACATTTCAGAGGAAAATATTGTACTTTTTACTCACTACATTTATCTGACAGCTTTAGTTACTTTACAAATTAAGATTTTTGCATAAAAAAATACACAAAGAGCTTATAAAATAGGCCTGTGATATTATACATTAAACTACAGTTTAATTCCGCTGCTTATTTTAATATACTTTAATATTTTCTTCTTTTTTTTATACTTTATTTTTTCTCCATTTACAGTTTGTAATTACAATAGTTTATAAACCAATTTTAAAGTAGTTGCGCTTAGAAACGAACACAATAAATACATTAGAGAAAACAACTTCATCATTCAAAATTGAAATAAAAATAAATAAATAAATAATAATAATAATAATAAAAAGAATAGGATAAAATTAAATTAAAAATTAAAAAATACTAATACTAATACAAAGAGAAAAAAGTAATAATAATAATAATAAAAAGAATAGAATAAAATAAAAAATAATAATAATACTAATACAAAGAGAAAAAAATAAATGATAATAATAACAATAATAATAATAATAATAATATTAATAAAAAGAATAGAATAAAAATAATAATAATAATAATAAAAAGAGAAATAATAATAATAATAATCATAATAATAATATATATAATATAATTTAAAAATAATAATTATACATATAATTTTAATATTATTTTAATATACTTTAATATTTTCAATGCAGAACTTTTACTAATAATAGTAATAAGTTTGTATTTAGTTAAACTTAGTCGCTCTTAACTTAATATTAACTGTGTTCATATCTGTGCATCAACATCCTCTCGTCGCTGCTACAACACAGCGTCTGAGGAACATCCGGGTATTCTGTCGAGATGGTCATGGCGGAGGGTGCTGCAGTTCTCAGGAGGAACCGGCCTGGAACCAAGGCAAAGGTACGTTTATACCCCTCAGAAACACCTCCACACCACCGCTAATAACCTCCCGAGACTCCGCGGAGCCGTCCCAACAGACTCCTGATGTTTTATCAGACTTAACTCAGCTCCTAGACAACATATATAGACGAGGCCTGACCTGGAAATGACTAGCTAAGCTAACTGTTAGCCTCTGGTCCCGTCTACTTCCTGGGGTAATGTCAACTTAAATGGGTGTTTACTGTATATTTCATTATAAGATACTCATTTGTGCTTAAATAACAAGCCAATTTGTTGAATAAAGTTAACACAACATTCTCCACCGTGACTAAGTTACCTATGAACTGATCTTATATATGAACATCTAATGTTAATGCTGTCTCTCTAGCTGTTTGCTTTGCAGGAAGTAGTCGTACCCCAGCTTTACATAGCTGTGTAATAATGTAAACAATGGCTGCTAACTTTGCTATCTTTGCTTGTAATCACACTTCAGCTAACTAACATTAGCTTCTTATATGTCATGTGTCATAATGTGTTATTATGACAGCTAGTTAGCTATGTAGTTAGCATTGTTTATGCTACAATAACAGCTTTTGTCCATTTTGAGTGTTAGATTAACATTATCCTCCCATGTGTAGGATTTCTACAACTGGCCGGATGAATCATTTGAGGAGATGGACAGCACCCTGGCTGTCCAACAGGTGTGTTGACATGGTCTCTGTGTGTGTGTGTGTGTGTGGGTGTATGGGTGTTCCCAGTCAAGTATGGCTAAAGGTACTTTTACACAATACTTACTCCAATCAGAGGTTGGGTGATATTATCTCAGTGTAAATAATCATTAGTAATGTGAATATGATGGCCAAGCTGGTGTAGGCATTGATTGTTTATTTCAGTCAGCATCAACAGCCTGTTGCCATCTTGATATGTTAAGCCAGCCTGCTACCTCAGCACACAGCACTTTATTTATATATATATATATATATATATATATATATTTAACCTTGATTCAGTCCTCACCATTGAGTACCTGGTTCTCCTTTTAATGTAGCTTCTATTGGTGTATTGTGTTTCAATATAAATTTGTTTTAATGTGTGATGTGATATGTTGTGTTTTAATGTAGCCTTTTTAATGGTGGCGGCTGTGGCTCAGAGGGTGGTTGTCCACCAATCGTAAGGTCGGTGGTTCGATTCTCGGCTGCTCCGGGTCACATGTGTCCTTGAGCAAGACACTTAACCCCAAATTGCTCCCGAAGGCATAGTCTTTGAATGAGTATTTAGATTAGATCCTGATGGGCAAAGTTGGCACCTTAGCAGCCTCTGACATCAGTGTATGAATGTGTGTGTGAATGGGTGAATGCTGACATGTAGTGTAAAGCGCTTTGAGTGGAGGAAGACTAGAAAAGCGCTATATAAATGCAAGTCCATTTACCATTTGATAGCAGTTTTTGCACATGCAAACCAAAAACAAGTTTCTGCCTTTTTGTACTCGAAAAAGGGGACAATAAAGTAGGGCTGACCCAAATGCTATGAAGCTTTGACCGTTGCCATGGTAATCAACCTCTGAATTGGTATTTGAATGCTTAGTTGTTGTTGTTTTTTTTTTGATATAAGTATGTAATAATATATATCCTTTATTTAACCAGGTAAAAAAAAATTCATTGAGATTAAAATTTCTTTTCCAAGAGGGCAGCACAAACGTTGTTACAACAATACAAACCATCAACACAAGCAGACAAATACCACTGTCACATACCACATGTGAACGAGCATGACATCCAGTTTGCTATGCAACACAAAAACAGCTATAATGCACAAACAGGTCAGTCTAGTAGTGCGACAGCTGCACTTTACGACACTGAAACGGGGGAGATGGAGACAGATAGACAGAGGAACATGTCAGTCTGCTGCGCTGCGCCGTGAAGCTTCAAAGCCCAAAAAATATTTGGGACAGCCCTAGTCCTGACACAATATTCACATGCCCATATTTACACTGAGAGAACTGAGAGGAGGAATGTTAGCTGTAATCATTCCTCCTGTCCATACTTGTCATGTAGACATCCCTTCTTGATGCTATTCCAATGTAAGCGGTGGCTGACATACCCGCAGTCCTCATTCAGTGAAAAAATGCATTCCTAAGGTCAGCTGAGGTTTAAATGTGGCTTCAGCAGATGGAGTTAACAGTCTATTTAGTATTGCTCTACTGCAGCTCAGCAAGGAAACACAAGAGGGAACTTCACACTGTAACTTTTGAAGATGCCCTTGTTTTAAGAAGGATCCAACTGGGAATCTCATGTCTGGGGACCCCAGGTGTGTGAACTAATGGGAAGAGAGCAGGTCGTAGCTTGCTTGAACTTTATATTTCGAGGACTGTTGATTTTGTCCTCCATCTCTCAGATTGGAGTTGTTAGGCTCTCTTCATGGACAATGGTCGCTGTAATCATTCTGCCTCCTTGTACTTAGTCTTTCAATGTACATATGGTTTTAATTACATTAAGATAGACTTCGAAGACTAGGAAATTATATTTAATTATGTAGCCTTCATGTTTTGAAACTTGATCTTTATTTAAGTTTCCCAGCCTGACTGTAGGATAGTTAGTTAATATAGGCATTGTGGGTCACTACTGTATTATGGCTATATAAAGGTGGTGATCGTGTTGATATGTGTGAGTGAGGGTCTCTACTAAAGTGTGTTTGATGGCTTTTTTTTCAGTACATTCAGCAAAACATTAGATCAGATTGCTCCAATATCGACAAAATCTTGGAGCCTCCGGAGGGTCAGGACGAGGGGGTTTGGAAGTACGAACACCTGAGGTATGTTGAGAAAGTTTAACCCAAAATGCTATGAGTATATTTTTTTCATTTTCTTTCTTTCTTGTTCTTGGAATGTCCAAAAAGTTGTGGATTTCTTTATTTTTTATAATTTATTTATTATTTTTTTCCCAATTCAACAAAACCATGTTAACAAGTTTGACCAAGACCTGGTTGCTGAAGCAGAAATATTTTTATTATTTCTTCTAATTGTGCTTTTGTTCTGTCCTTTTTGTAGGCAGTTCTGCCTGGAGCTCAATGGACTAGCTGTAAAACTGCAGGTAAGGGATCCAACTCAATATACAAACTTTTTTTAATTTACTGATTTGATGATGCTTGGATTGAAGGATTTTGTCTCAATCTTGTGTCAGGAGACCAAAAGCAAAGATATGAATGAGATGCAATTTAAGTTTTTAAAAGAACACACAAAAGAGCTGCTGGTTTACCTGTTTATAAAGGAAACACCTAAATGAGCTCTACATACTTTACTCTACATACTTCTAAGGAATGGTTTAAAGGTATGTTCATATGGTATGTTGCTTATCTTTCCTTCTTCAGAGTGAGTGCCATCCAGATACCTGCACCCAGATGACAGCCACAGAGCAGTGGATCTTTTTATGTGCTGCCCACAAGACACCCAAAGAGGTGAGTCAAGACTGTGGTTTACTCTGTCATTAACAGTTTGAAGCAGTATTTTTTCATCAACTCTCTCTGTATGAATCGCTAAGCATGATTTATTTGCCTTTGTGTGAGATAAAACAGAAACTTCTGGATGCTCTCAATGACGGTTTTATGTGTGTTTTGTGCTGCTGCATCCATAGTGCCCTGCCATTGATTACACCAGGCACACGCTGGACGGAGCTGCCTGTCTTCTCAATAGCAACAAATACTTTCCCAGCAGGTCAGTTGTCGTCTTCCTTTCTTTCACACATGCACACAGAGAGACAGACCTGCTGCTGTCAGCTACTGTATGTCTACTATGAAGAGACATTGCACCTTGTCGCCTTACATTCAGTATATTTAATTTCACACTGCCACCATTGTCTGATTTGTCCGTTTGTCTTTGCAGGGTGAGCATCAAGGAGTCATCAGTGGCCAAACTGGGCTCCGTCTGTCGTCGCATCTATAGGATATTTTCTCATGCCTACTTCCATCATCGCCAGATATTTGACAAGTATGAGGTAGGTTTCACTGGGAATATCTCATCAACCAATTACACCTACAATTATTTTATTTTGGTGTCTATTCTGGATTGTCTTTAGGCACAATTACTCTCTTAAAGGGCGGGTCTTTTATATTATTATTTTTCTCCCGTCCACAGCCGCTTTACCTCGCTGTCAGACTGTCAGCTGTTATATTGCTTTCTTTAAAGCCACCAGACTACATTCACAAAAACAGTGATTTTACCTTGCAGAACGCAGGGGTATACATACAAGCCCACTTCACCCTCTAGTGCTATTATTCCTAATATTCATAACCTTATTGATTAGTTTCAATTAGCTTACTTTGGTAACCTACCTCGCTGCTTTTTGCTGGTAAATAATAGCCCCACGCATGATGACTTTCTAAACTAGATCTTTATGCAACTTGTACGTAATTCTGTTTTTAAACCATCCTTAGAATCAGGATGCGGGATTTAATTTGTTGTGGCGTGTTTTTCTGCGTACAGAATGAAACGTTCCTGTGTCACCGGTTCACACGCTTCGTAATGAAGTACAACCTGATGTCCAAGGACAACCTGATCGTGCCCATTCTGGAGGAGGAAGTGCAGAACACCTCATCAGCTGGGGAGAGTGAGGCCTAAAGAAACAAGCTGCTGCTGCCATAAAGGGAGACACATGTAAAACACACAATCTCACACATGAACAGAGGAGACACATCCACACACACCTTCCATATACAGCACACACACACATATATCTATATATACAGTACACACTACAGTGTATTAAGGCTCCTGTCTAGTAACACTGTCCATGTCCCTCCACCCTTGTCACCTGTGTCTATCTCAAAGGAAGTAAAGGGGTAGCGGGAGCAGAGTTCAGCCATGCCTGCAGGACAAGATGACGTTTTCTATCCTATGTACACTCTCTGTTTGTTCAGATTCACACTGTGTCTCTGGATGCAGCCCCTGCTCTCACACTACTCCTGTAGGGGAAACCCCCTTTTTCCTTTTAATCTTCTTTAAGCAGCTGGATTTGCAAAATGTAATCATGGTGACCTGTATTGTTGACAAAGGCACACTGACAGCCTCCCTTCCTCTGTATATACCCCCACTCCCCCCCTCCCACCCCTCTCCTCTCTCTTAATTCACTATCATGTTTTCTGATGGTGCTTCACTTTTGTGTCTGCTTCTGTTTCTCTCTATTCGCTTGTGTTGCCTACCAGCCTGTTTTCGGGGGGGTTGTCCCATGAAATGGATCACTAAATTAGCCTGCTGACTTAATAATGCTATTAAAACACAAATGTAGGTGTGTGGCTTGTGTGGTAGTGAACAAAGACAAACGTAACCTCTAGCTTTGTAAGTGTACTAGCAGTCAGATATTCTTTCTCTCTGAAATGATGTTTCAGACTATTTTAGGAAGGCTCGTTGGCTAACTCTGATCCTGCTTTGTGGCATGCCCCCGTTTTAATACTGTGTACAATGTGCCCGATATTCCCCTTTCCTTGACATTATTAGAGAATCCACGACTTTATGGGACTGTGCTGCTGTAAGCCAGTTTTTGATGAGTAAACACGAGGAAAGGATGAAATATCGGCCACATTTACGTATCGGAGCACAACCTCCCTTCTTTTACCCTCCCCCCTCATTAAGTTATTTTGTGGGAGGAGTCTTGTCAATCCAAACCCACTTTTTTTTTTTAAATGAACTAAAAAATTTTGTTACTGTCGACATTTTCATGATGTCTGTTAATAAAAAAGACCTATTATTCAGGCGGTCGTGTGGACATTTTTAATGTTATTCAGCGTTTCATGTGTGAAACTTAATCACTTCATGTCGGGATTAATCATGTAGAAGATGCTGTTAATTAATGCAACATAACATCTCAAACCATGGGAAATAAGTGTTTAATACAATACAAAAAAGGAAGCAAAATGTACAACTCTCCAAAAAAAAGGAAAGGCTGGAATATTAATACTGACATTTAGTAAACCCTGATGGGGAGTTTGTGGTGCTAAATACATTTAAAACATGAATGGGCGGTGAACACATCACTGGAATACATATAACTATACTTTCGGTGCATTTGATCCCTTTCGTTCCCCCAAAAAGCAAAATAACAAGAATCACAATTAACTGAAATTTGCACAATGAATACTAACAGATATATACAACAACTTTGTGTCCTCTTTAAAAAACATCCTTTTCATAGTATTAAAAGAGGACTCCACCGATTTAACATTTTCACTCCTATAACATTTCCAAACTTTCAGTGGACAGTTTTATAAAAACACATAAAAGCTGATGACGCAGAACCAGAGATTCTGTGCGTTCCAATATCCATACTACCATACTATTTAGTATATCCCAATACATAGTATGTCAAATGCAGTATGCTAAAAATACCAGGATGTACAACTGCATGTGGTCACATTTTGCAGTATGCAAGCCAGCATGCTTTTCTGGATATCCTGACCCACAATCCTCTGTGCAGTGGATATATGTACATCCAAATTGTATGCATACTGCATGCAACAGTATGTACTTAAAGTAAAAAGTATGCGATATGGAACATAGCTATAGTATTTTTTTTGTTCCACAAATTCATCTTCCTTGTCTAAACCTGGCACCTACATTACCCACAATGCATCATCAAACTTGTAGTCATCCGAACAAACCAACTCTTTATACAACCTTTTCTTGCAGTAGAACTTCCCAAAGACCTGTACATAAACTTTAAAATCGGTGGAGTTCCCCTTTAAAAAAAACAAAACAGTCATCGTTTCAATATAACATCGTCTCTGAAGAACTTGATCCATCACAGAGAAAGGAGCAGGTGTATAGCCAGTACCATTATAAGATGTAAAGCAGCAATTTGACGAAAGAAAATACCTCATATCATGGCTGATGAAATATTAAATAATACTTTAAAATGTATGCATGATGAGACACAACCATTTCCAGAATGATTATGAATTGGCACCAGTCACGTTAAACATAAGGAGGGGGTCAGCACACTGATATGACATGTTGCAAATGCCCATTTTAGTAAAAATCCTCCAGACCCTCCTCAGACAAAATACTGTTATCTGTACAAATGTACTATTGTCAGTACCAAAGTACACAGGAAAACTCCCTGATAAATATTCACATCCTGCCTCAGTCTATGAGAGAGGAGCTTCGACTCTCAAAGGTGATGTGAAGGAGTTGAAACATCGTGGAGGGAGAGAGATGAGGGGAAATTAAATTGTGTTCAACTGTGAAAGAAAACTTTATGAAGTGTGATCCTGGTCAAAAAGAAAGTAGAGCCCGTTTCCTTTGTTTCACCACTAGTGTTGTTTCCAACAACGTGCAGAAATCTGTGCTTGTGCTTTAAAGTATTGTGACAATTTTCCCATGAGCTCCTGAACTGATCACAGGTTGGAAATCCTAAAAAAAACCCTGATTTAAATATGCAAAAAGTGTCTCCAATGGACGTGTAAAAGTTTGGACATAGATCTAAATAATACCTCATTCTCATTATGGCTTCATTAAAAACATTTTTTTTTAAAAGTGCCGAGTTCTTCTACATTAAAGTCTCTGTTATTAAAAGCAAAATGGACAGTCTGTGGACTTTCCCAGAGTTCTCCTTCAGTAATCCAACAACGTTTAAATCCTGAATGTTATAGTCTGCGTCCGTCCCGCTCACATACAGGTGACTTCGGCTTTCCCCTCTTCCTGCTCAAAGCCGCCTTCCTCCAGGTGGGACAGGGCGCTGGGATACCCGCCTCCGAACACCGGGAAGCCCCCGATGCCTCCGGCGGTCGGAGACAGCTCCTCTGGAGGGACGGGGCTGCTGACCGCTCGACTCACAGAGCGACTGGACACGTCGCTGTGCACAGATAGAACCTGGAGGACGGAGACAGCAGTTAGATCCAGTTCAGATCAAAAGTACTGACTTTAGAATAAAGTGACAAGTAATAAAGAGCAACAGATATTTTTTATAGATCAGTAAATCCCTTCGGTTTTAAAACTAACAAATAAACTGCATCTAACAAACAGAAGGAGAGTTTACAACACTAAATACATAATGACAATTATAGCTTAATTTTATTTCCTTCTCTCTTCTGCTTACATTACTTTTAACCTTTTACGTGCATCACATATTTATAAAAGTTTGTTCATCATTAGACAAAAAAAAGATATGGAATATGACCCAGTTTAAAGAGAGCAATCTAAAAGTAAAGGCAACAACTCTTTGTTAACCTTCACAGAGCCACATCTTCAGTCTGAGCTATGCCCCTGCTGGTGAAGTGCAATTTCCACTTTGCCCACCAGGGGGCAGTGTAGCCACATAAATAGCCATGGATGCATGATGGCTGCATGATGTCAACTAAATAAATAATAATATAATAATAAAGGTTCTTCACCAAATACAAAATATTGATTATAGTATAGTGTAATCTTTAATAGTAAAAAGTTAAATTTAATGTTCACATGTATAATAACCTCTGTCACAACTGTTTAATAACTCAACTACCATTGAGGTACGGTGGCAAAAATGCTGAGAAGTAATATTAACACCTGTGCCAAATAGAACAAGAAAAGTAAGATAAATTTAGTAAAATAAGTAAACTGCTCTACTCTTTATCACATCAGTCAGCCACTTCTCCTCTCACCTGGTTCCTCGGTTGTCCCGACGTCTGACTTCTGACCGGCCGCTGCAGGAACACAACCTGCTTCGTGGCCAAGTTCCCGTCACTAAAACACACACACACACACACACACGCACACACGCACACATGCACACACATGGATGGTTAGCTTATTAGAGCCGGCTTTAAAATGGACCAGGCTGGATTAGTGATATTATATCTACCTGTCGTGACGGATGATGGGAGTGGGCAGCACACATGTGAGCAGCCAACCAAACTCAGCCAGAGTGTGAAGGAGAGGCCCGTAGTCCGTTTTCACGTTGGAGCCCTGAGTGGAAACACAATATACACACATATAAGTTACTTACGGATAAGAGGGAAAAGATGCCAACATGTCTGGCTAATATCAGTCATACATACAGTTATTGAACTATCCTGGCTTAATCTCATGTTTTTTTTGGAGACCTAGTATTTTAGGGAACATTTAAAAGGGCCAGTTCCCCCAAAACACCCAGTTAGCCCTGTGTGTAAAAGCGCAGCCCTCTCATTCATGTGAATGGAGCCGGCCCGTCAATGCAGCCGGGGACAACAGGGGACTCCAACAAAACAACGCAGGCTCGTCCGATAATTAATTTGAACTTTGCTGCAACGCAATACGACGTCATTTGGCAGGGCGCTGCGTTGGCCAATCATATAAATGCAAGCACACATTCCTGGTGGATTACTTTGTAATGTGAACGCTGTATTTCCGTTCTTCAGTTCCTGTAATTCATCACGTGAGCTAGTAAAGCCACGGCGTTGGCTGGCTTACTGCCCCTACGGAGACGTAGCCACAGCAGGTGTCGTGCATCATAACATAGACCCAACTAATTGATGACCAAATTTGTTGCCAACTATTTTTATAAATCGATTTTAATCAATTTAATGGATTAGTTGTTGCAGCCCTTTAACAAACCATCTGGTGAGTCAGGTCAGATGAATTGAGCCTTTAAGGAAAGTATGAAAACATGGCATTGTAGTCTTCCAACTTTGGAAATGCTTTCCAAATCTAATCATTTAAGAGTTTCTCTGAATTACAACGACATTTTCTGACATAAAACCAAAATACAGTGTCTGTCTGCACGGCCTAAAGACTACTAGGAGTGAGTGACATCATGTTTTGTTTTTGACTCTTCACAATAAGACTTACTATCCTCTCACCCGTGAACAAATCACACTGCCTGCGCAATTTTGCACATTGATCTTCACATCACAATGCTTTCGTCAGAATGAGGTCATATATGATCATTATAAGGCATTCACACACACACACACTGATACACACAGACTGACCTCGATGACGGTCCACTGCTCGACGACGATGGTGTCGTTGGCAGGAGGAGACGTGCTTCTCTCTTCATACACAAACAATCCCTCCAGTGATCGGGGCACCGGCTCACCTGAAACACATAAAGTCACTGTAAAATGATGTTTATATTGTCATGTTTTTATCATTATATATAATAATAATTAACATTTATAACATAATCTTTGTAGTGCTGAAAGCCTGCAGAGGAAACGTGAGGATGAGAGAATGTCATTGGGTTGATAATGACCCAGTTAATAGAAATAGGTTAAACTGTGTGTGGAGCTCTCAGAGTGAGAGTGTGTGTATTATGTCCATTTATTTCAGGCCTCAGAGATCTACAGATGATGTCTGCTAACCCGCCGAGGAACAGGAAGTGAGGTCGCCGAGGTCGGGAAGACGGCTCCAAATATAGAGGCGGTGGTAGGGAGAGAGGAGGAGGAGGGGAGGGACCGCAGCCAAAACAGGAAGTGAGTGAGTTTGTGTGTATGTGTGAATCACTGTTTTATGAGAAAAGATAATAAAGGAAAAGGTAGAGGAGGAAGGAGAAACACCAGCTGCTCTTAACCCTTAAAACCAATAAGGCGTCTTCTTTATCCTTTGGTATTTCTATTATTACTTAAGTAAAGGATCTGAGTACTTCTTCCACCACCAACTGTATCTATCCAGGATGTTCAAATCAAACCAACCTTTCGGCGTGTCCCAGTAGACGAAGGAGTCCACCAACGACCAGCCTTTGCGGTAGTAGGCGGCGGTCAGCTCCAGCCAATCAGCTTCCAGGGAACTGACCACCTGGCCCTTCCTGGAGACGCGCATGGAGAGCGCCCCCTGGTGGTACTGACAGGCCAGTGAGTCCAGAGGAGCACAGCCCGGAGCCCAGGAGTGGAAGAAGACCAGCAGCCTCAAGTCTGGAAGGACAGAGGACGAGGAGGAGAAATACAGTTTTTGAAGTACTTGTACTTTACTTGAGTATTCATCCACTATATTTTGGAGGCAAATAAGGTACTTTTTACCCAACTACATTTATTTGACAACATTAGTTTTACAACTTCTCCCCACTAACAAAGTCACTAACAGAGAGAGATAAAAGGTGTAGAGAAGAGCAGCAGTGAGTGTCTCACCAGGACTGTAGGTGTTTTCCTCCAGCTCTCTGTCTCCGGGCGGAGTGCGAGGAGGGCTGCGTGGCGGCGAGCGACAGCCCCTCTTCGGACTGTGCACCCTGCCGTTAGTGATCCCGCTCACCTGCTGGAGGACCGAGCCAACGAAACGAACACCCCCCCGGGCGCTGCTGTTCACCTGCCGGACGGACAAACCCAGATTCAGACACGCTGCCAACATCTAGCTCAACACTTTACAATAAAACAATACTGGAGACTCAACACCACACAAGTGGTGGTGCTTGGAAAGTAATAGAAACCAGAAAATACTGGATGTGAACTTATTTTATGGATTTTAGAGTCCAGAAAAGGTGAAAAAAATCCAATATTTTACTTTTTGGGCAGATTTAAGAGTTCTACAAAGGTGAAAGTATTCAGTATTTCACTTATTTGAAGCTTCTTTTAAGCATCTTAAGAGACTTGTAGACTTTAGAGTCCTAAAAATTGGAAAACATCCAAATTGCACTTCTTTAAGGATTTTTAAAGGCCTGAAAAGTTGAAAGTATTCAGTGTTTCACTTATTTTAAGCATCTTAGAGTCCTGAAAAGATAAATGTATTCAGTATTTGACGTATCATAGAGACTTTAGAGTCATGAAAATGGGAAAATATCCAAATTGCACTTCTTTAAGGATTTTTACAGGCCTGAAACGGTGAGATTATCCAGTATTTCACTTATTTGAGGGATTTTAGAGGCCTAAAGGGATGAAAGTATACAGAATTATTTCTTTATTGCTTAAATTAATCATCTGGTGACCTCTTTGATTTATCTTGGGACCCCTTGGAGGTGGGGAACCACTGGACTAGAGTCCCTCATGTATTCATATATTTGTGCAGTAAATCTCACTGACCCTGTCGATGAGCGCTCGGACCGTGTCACCCGTCAGTGACTCTCCAGGTAACGGCCACTCCTCCACCTTCAACGTCGGCATGCTGTAACACATGGACGTCATCTGCTTACTGAAAACACAGACAGACAGACAGACAGACAGACAGACGGAGAGGAAAACATCTATTAGACAGCCAGGAAGACAAGTTCAGCAGTAACAATGTTCGACATTTAAAGCTGCTCAGGTCAGTGGGGAGTTTCTGGATTAGTGTCCAGCTGGAGGGTCTATAGTTCACTTGTAATTGTCACAGAGCTGCAGACACCAACACATAAAGCATTTATAGGCTCAGCAGGAAGCGGCTACCACCTACTGTCTGAGCAATTAACACAGAGGGTAAACAACAATTTAGACAACTGAAGCGGTGACGGGTTGTACACGACATACTGCATTCTCGACACGAAAGTGACTTTTTGTCAAATACCAGTCAAACAGAGTCAGTGGTGGACGAGGTACTCATGTCTTTTACTCATTTAAAACTACTAGTAGTAGTAGTTTTAGAACTCAGCTTTGCTATCGTATATAGTATGTTATTGTTATTCTATGTTCACATTTGATATTTTCTGAGCTAGCATTATTGTGTATTCTAACATATTCTTTATATTGTGTATACGATAGATATTTATCTCTAGTGTTGATATGTATATTTAATGTGTATTTACTGTTCCTGAACATTGCCTGGATAACCTACTGCTGTAATGCAAGAGTTTCCCAATTTGTGATCAATAAAGTACATCCATTTATCTATCTATATCTATCTAGTAGTAAAGAAGTAATCAAGTTTGTTACAAATAAAAGTCTTATACTCAAGATTTCACTTAAGTAAAAAGTACAAAAGTATTAACAGAAAAATGTAATTAAAGTATTAAAGTAAAAGTACTTGTTGGATGGGCCCCTTTCAGACAGTTATATTATTACATATATCATATTATTGGAATATTATTATGATGTTTAACATGTAAGCAGCCTTTTAATGTGACAGCTGGTGGTGTTGGAGCACATTTTAACTACTTTATATACTGTCGGATAGTTTAATCTATAGCACAGTATCATATTTTAGAAATTTATCATATGTTTTGTTTATAAAATCTTGTAGTGGAGTAAAAAGTATAATATTTCCCTCTGAAATTTAGTGAAGTAGACGTCATTAACATTATTAATTCACCTCTACTGCCATCCTACGAAATACAATTTGATCATCATAGTTACAGTATCCCAACCAATCAAGCCCCAGAGATCAGAGATACTTCATCTCCATTGGCTGCTGTGGGACCCCTGTTGTCGGGTGGATTTCTCGCCAGTAGAAATCCTGGTAGACATGAGTCAAACCAAAACATAGTCTCTCCAGGCACGCCAGTCTGACCTCCTACCAGGGCTCTGCATTAAATATGCAGCTGACTTCATCCATCATTCATCTATTTACTACACAGTATGGAGATGAACATGTGGGCACACAGTGGGAAGGCATGTGTGGCAGATGGAGGGGAGTCTCATACAGCCTGTATACAGTAATTTTTATTGATTATATATTTATGTGATACTGTCGATCAGTACTTAAAGGTCTAGATGATCCATGCCTATCTTACAGGGAGAACTCAGACTATTACCATCAGTAATGGGGATCCACAGGGGTATAATCTTGGTCCATTACCATTTATATTTGATTATACTGTACATAAATAACATTATTTGTCCTAATAAGTACTTTTAATGTCAATTTGTATGCAGATGATACAGTTTTATATGTCCCTGGCTCCAATCCAACCCATACCAACCAACCCCCATAGGCTTGAAGAGGTGAAAGTGTCCAGTATTTAAATTATTTTAGGGACATTTATATATCTGAAAAGGTGAATACATCCAATATTTTACTTTAAGGATTTCAGAGTCCTTGAAAAAAGTAAAAATATTTACTATTTCACTTATTTTAAGTCCTGTAAAGATGAACGTATCCAGCATTTGACATATTTTAGAGACTTTAAAAGGCCTTAAAATTTGAAAAAATCCAATATTTTAGACTTAAGTCAATCAGTACTCTAATCAGCACTTGTGTCAATTTGTATGCAGATGATGCAGTGTTATATGTCTCTGGCTCCACTCCAACCCAGGCTTATTTTCAGTCTGCTTTTGATGCTAATACAGCCAATATTTCACTTTTTTCAGTACTTCATTATCCATTTTTATGCAGATGATACAATGTTATATGTCCCAGGCTCCACTCCAACCCTGACTAATGTTTTTCTTTATTAAATAAAGTTTCGAAATATGTGTGTGTACACTCAAAATGATGAAAAGAAGAAAACTTCAAAAGTAAGGGTAATTTCAAAGTATTAAAACTAGAGCTTCATTTTAGGTTTATGGTTTAAAAAAGGATTAGGATTTGTGTACCTCGATCTGGGACGGGCCAAGATGGCTCGGTAGAGCAGGCTGAAGGGCAGTGAGCGGGTTCGGCCCACAGACAGGATGATGGGGTGCAGGGCGGTCAGGACGTAGCCTTGTGTATAGTAGGGCTGCAGAGCCTGGGGCAGCTCGGAAAGCGAAGCCACATACTGCACCGTAGGACGGCTACCTGCAGGAACAGAGAGAAACAAGTCAGTAAAATGCATTCTAGCTGGTTTATAAAGGTTACTACCAAATGTATTTCAGGTCCCTCCGAATGTGGACAAACTTCCAAAAGCTCCAAAATGCTAAATACTTTTTTCCTCCAAACACCAAAATTGTACATTACAGGCATCCTCTGATGAGTCTTTGTCAGACAACTGTGAAAGTGCGGGATATTTAAGACACATTTTTTAAGCAAAGATGCCAAAGACTCCCTGGTTCCAGCTTCTAAAATAGGAGGATTTGATGCTTTTTATTGTCATACATGATCGTAAACTGAATGTCTTTGAGATTTGGACTGCACAAAACTATCAATTTGAAGATAATGGGAAATTGGCAATTATAATAATACCCGCACTATGTTTGTCAGTGTTTCTCATAAATAGAAATTATTTTGTCAGCCTGCAGAACAAGGTCTTTTGTCAGATTAGTGTTTCTGTATTTCAACAGTCGGCTTGGGAATTCAGTTAATAGTGCAGATTAGTTGTAAATTATGGTGGTATGATGCAGTTCATTGGCCTTTTGCAGCAGACTGTTAATGCTCTGTCCTGTTTTTAGCCTTAAAATCTCCCCATCCTCCATCCCAGCAGCCCAAAACACAAAGATCTCCAGTTGACAATTTGTGGGAAACACTGACACGCATACATCAGGACCATTTACTCCATTCACAATACAACACAAGACCAGTGTTTTCAAATATATCTACCACAGCAGCTGAACCATGGGTGAAAGCCCAAAAAGAAAAAGATGTGTTTTCAGATTTGTCTGTATTCTTATAAACATCGGACACTGTCCACCATCCAAAACCATGCACAATGTCTGGGAAAGTTTTATTTCCCTTCCTGTGTAATGACTTAAACATCACTTTTCCACTGTTGCTACTGGAGAGCAGACACACACACATATGCACACACAAACACATGGGGTCCGCCAGATGATAATGATGGAGCATAACATTTATTTTTAGTAAGTTATCACATATGGAACCATTTATTAGACATACTTCCACATATCTGGTCCACATAAATCCTATGGCGTGTGAAATTGACATGTCACCACCAACTCCTTTACAGCAAGCCTCTTGCAATATGAATATAAAGATGTTGCAGATCTGGAAACTAAAAATGTCTGCTTCTGCTGCTTGGTCTGAGACTTTTAATATCCTGGATCCAGCTGTGTCTGGTGGCTTCAAAGACTGATGACGGCCATAAAAACAACAACCACCAACCCAGGCATGTTGAGGGAATCACCACATCACCACACTCTTATGTAAAGGTTAAATATATATATATGAATACACACACACACACACACACACACACACAC